>WEIV01000360.1:139866-157548 GCA_013390005.1 Calyptomena viridis | reverse complement strand
GAAGTCCTGCACTATAAGGTCAACAAAGAGTGGATAACTTTTATATAAAGTGAAAGAAACTAAGAATACAAAGAAGTCTCAGAGAAACAAAGTGCTGGGCTTATGACTCTTTCTGTAAGAGCAGCCATTTTTAATGGATTTGAAGAACTCATGGAGCAGGACTGCAGAACTACTTGTGGGAATTATGCTGGCTCTGTGTTTCAGTTGACTTCTTCTACCCTGCAAGGATATCTGAGTAAAGTAGGGAGAACTTGTAATTTTCCAAATGTTACCACTCTTTTACACACAGCAGTCTCTTTGTCCTATGTGTTCTTTCAGCCAATTTCTTTTTTTTTTTCCCCCCTATCCCATTATAGGGTAATTACCAAACATAAAGAAGCATTAACCTGAGAAACCAGCAATCCCACCTTCCATTAGGAAGGCAACACACAGAAAAAGCTGATAGTTAAAAACATGTGCCTGTTCCAGTAAAAATTTCAGTGACTTGCAAACCCTGTCTCAAATGTGAAACACATCTTTTTGGAGTCTATGTTCAATGTCCTACTTCACCAGGTATAAGTTAATGGTTTCAGATTTTGAGTCCTGCAGAACTGGGAGTTGGATTTAGTGTACTAATTCAACCTTGGCTCTTCTAACTTGTTATTTAGACTTATTATCTACTTATTATCTACTGATAAGTTGAAGAAACTCAACTGATACATTGCAAGAAAGATTAAAGACACTTCACTTCCCATTTGCTTTAAATGTCTGCTACTAAATAGTGCTGATAAGTAGAGATACAGCCAAAACCAGCATTCAGATGACTAAAAGTTGCGTTATCTTCAGAAGCTCTCACTGTGGTGTCTTAATTTACATCTTGCAGAAAGAGTTTCCAATTCTACACAGTATTATATGTGCAGGAGTAAAAGTCACAGAAGGGAAGGAAATATTAGCATCCAAGCTTATAACTTGGATAGCACAGTGATAAATAATACCTTCTACTTTCTGCAAATTTCCTATTACACAGATTCTCCTGAAGTCCTTCCTCACAAATAAATAGTTGACATAAACACTCCTGGAGTCATTTTGTACCAAAAATTCATGAAAATTCAGGGCATGTCTACATGTGCTTGACATATTTCCCATGTGTAATTTACACAGCTCCCAGAACACGTGTTTCACACATGGACTGTGCAGTTCATATTAGCTACGGTCCACCCAGGTACACAATGTGGGCAGGCTGCAGATGAACAATTAGTTGCTGAGCCTTTAAGCATGGCAACAGTGAGAAATGCTACAGGAAACTTTATTGCTTGGGATTGTGGACAAAACTCTGCAGAGATTTCTAAAGAGAGAACCTGGATGTAGCTGCATCTGTTTCTCTGTGCGTGTCTGAGTATGTATTTCAGAAACTCTATTAGTGTCACTTACACAGGAGTCTTTTTCTGGCAAAGTGCTCACTCTTCAGACTATAATTGATTAATTGGTGGGCAAATGCCAGAGGTCATCTAAACAGAAGGAGGTGGGAGAGCCTGCCCTGTCAGTCCCAGTGTGCAAAGAGGTTTTGCTCTGGGAAGGAAGAACGTTGTTTTGGCATGGGACAGAAAGGACACCAAGAGGTTTTCTGAACCTTTTCCCACCTTAAGGCAAGATCAGTGACCCTTTTGCAATTCATTCTAATGTTTGTCCAGCCTTCTTTTAGAAACCTTCCAAAAGGGAAACTCTAATCTTCGTGTGCCTTGTTATCCTTAGTGTTTCAAACGTTTTTGCTGACATCTAACTCTGCAACTAAAATACAAGTCTGTTAGTGCTTGTCTTGTCCATGATGGACATGGAGAGAAGATCAGTTGCAACAGAAACTTGAAGACTGTACTCCTGTTCACTTGTTCAGTCCTTCTTTCTGGCTAAACCACCTCAGACCCTTCTAGATTGTGCTTTTCTGGGTCTCATTAGGAGTTATGTGGATACCACTTTTATTTTGCTTTCTTATGAGAATATCACAGAAGCCATGTAAAAAATTGTCACCAAAATTAATATATAACAATAACAATCTCTTCCCTATCCACAAAGGCTGTTGCCCTGCCATGGAAAGCAGTTGGCTTGGATAGGCCTACTTGTGATATGTCATATGACATATGCTATCTGTTACACATGTGCTTGAAACAGGATTTTGTTTGACTATTTGTTCCAGCATTATTCCAGGAATTCATATTAATTTGGCTGGACTATAATGCCCCAGACTCTTCTTTGCAGAGGAGGGGCCATCAGCAGTGAGAGAAAGTTTTGTTATATATTTTGCTTACAGTAAGACATTTATACTGTGTTTTCCATGATGTTCTCACAGGGAAGGCAAGGAACTGTACTGCCAAGAACAGCACATTTAATCCTGCATCGCTACCACCATTCACCTCGTGCAGATCTAACCTGGTACACACCTTCTCCCTGTGGGATTCTGCCAAATCAGGATATGATTATTTTTTCTGAAAAAAAATTCCTTTGCCAAAGCTGAAATTCCTGTCTTCGTTTCCTACTCCACATATTTATACTAATAGGTATTTCCACCTTTGAATCTACTAGCCCACTGCTAAAGTCCTGTTATTCCACCAGCATTAAAAGCACAAGCATTTATCTAATGTTGACATGAATATTACAGTACAAATTCAAAGACACAAATGTAACTACTGGATTTTTGAACAAGATAGACAAAATTGCAGTTATAGGAATGCTCGTCTTGTACTTACTGTATGTCTTAAAGAGTACTCCTGATTTAAGATTTTCTGATATGTAAGGCAAATACACTCTGCACTTGGGGTACAACTAATAATATATTGCTTAGAAAACCTGAAAAAAAATCAATTGAGACTCCTTTTCAACATCTGGAGCCATAGTTATAGATGTCTTCTAAGATTTCTGTATAAGAGACATTTTCATAGGATTTAGGGGAAAACCACAACACCACATGTCTCCATAGAGAAGACAAGAAACATGAAACTACTAGAAGAGCAAAATTCCTGTCAATTAACAGGTGCTAAATGAGGAACAAATTTTAAATACTGAAATAAAATATATTCAGAATCCAAGCATCAATATAATGTTTCATCACCTATTTTTGTCTTTTCTATTATGAGGCACTTGAAAAATATTTCCAGCCTGTGTTCCACAATAAGATCTTTGTAATAATTTATGATTATAATCCACCTCAGGATGTAAATTATTGGGGAGAACAGGAGAGAATTCTAACAGATTTCAGACTCAAGTATGTTTGGCAGACTTATTTATAAGTTCTGTCATTTCTATGCACCTCTACAACTTTCTTCTAAGCTTATATAATAATATAATCTGTGATTTGAATGTCATGGCATCCTTCTCTGAATCTAGCATGTCCTTTAATAAGATGAGTAAGGAGATTAAATCCTGCACCTGAAGGAAAATAAAGATACAAACTTGTGAACAGATGCAAGGACTGTAAGCCCTGTAATGAAAATATTAAGCACTAGACAACACTATCTAACAGCTTTGGTAAAATATAGTCCATGCCAATAGGAATGTTTCTTCAAGCAAAATTTGCATTTTCTTTCCATAATCCTCTGTCAGTAACCATGGTTAATCCTGAGCTATTTTTTGTACTTGAGTTTTTGTTTTACAAATTACAACAGTTACTCTGGCAAGTTGACTTACGTGATTTACCTGACACAACTGGCCTACAGTGTAATAGCAATTTGATAAACTTCACAAACATCTATGAAGATCTTTAATTTCTTATTAATCTTAATTTTGGAGGACAAATGTGATTCCTGTGAGTGGAGATGGAAAAAATTATAGGTATGGGGCTTTGTTTTAATGACTTACAGGCAATTATTCAAGACTAAACATGGGGAGAAATTATCTTCAGGTGGTTTATATCACAGTTGACACTACTCTGGGGTTACGTATATTCAGTAACAAGAGTCCAGCTGCTACTTTTGTCTATATTTTTTTAAATAAATACTAAAAATGAAAATAAATTATACCAAGTGAAAAACCACCTAAATAATCAGTAAAACATATTTTCTATATAAGTTAATTTACTTAGACCATTTAGAAAATTCTACCTTGCAGGTACTGCAGCATTCCCCAAAACACAAAGACTCCTTATTTTAGCCCAGAAACTCTTAGACTGGAAGGGATTTTACTAATGATTTCTTCTGGCTTTGAGAGAAATACCCAAAAAGGACTCCTATTCCTTGATTCAGCTTCATAACTGCTTTGTACCAATTGTGTATTTTTTTTAGAAAGATACTCAGTTTGTATTTAAAGAGGGATAAATTTGGAAGTGGTCTTAATTCTAGACTGAATTTCTAACCTCACAAACCAGACCTTGCAGTGAGGTTTTTTTACAGTGAAGTTACACAAGAACTGTCCATAATGAAAAAAATCCCAATCTTTTGAAAAAAATTCCCTAAAACCTATTTAACTTTTTTTGATGCATGCCTACTTTCCCAGTATATAGTTAATTGGCCTTCCCACTCCTATTATTTGTTACCATAAAGACCTATCAGAATAGACCTATCAGAAGGTGAAAGATGGGGTTCAGCTGACGGGGGTAATCAATGAAAAAATGCTCCTCTAGACTTTCTAGGTTGTGGAAGGGTCTATGAAAGTTATTGAGGATTCTTTTTCAGCATTAATGTTGTGGCACAAATTTGGGCACAGTAGGCATCACTTATTAAAAGCATTGCTTAGAAAGTTATCATGACAAATTCCTGGATTAAAGGGAACAGTTTTGGTTAGTATCATAGAAAATTTGGTCTAATTTCACTGGGAAAGACCCCCAAATGGTGGTAGATTGACAGTGCTATACTGAAAGATACTTATAGCTGTTATGAAATGGACCTTTGATCTATAAACAATTACAAGTTTATGGAAAAATCATGGGAAACACTATTCTTTCAAATCCAGCTGAAGAAACAGCTATATGCTCTCTTTTATACTGATAGTTCAAAAAAACTTTCAGTGTTGTGTTGCATGATAAAGACACATACCTAATCCTCTGAAAAAATTTTCAAAGACTGATGAGGAGTGTAGTGAATTCTTTCTTTTTAACTGCAATTATCTGAGCATATGGGGAAAGGGAGTGAGAAACAGTCAGGAAATGAAGTACGTGTAAGGATTGTCTGAGGAAGGAAAAGGGAGACAGAGCTCCTTGGATATTGAATTAAGCAGAAAGGTAGGTTTACTGGTTTCTGACCAAGTAAATTGCCTTCTGCTGATGGTCCTTTTGCATTTAAGAAAAGAAGATTTCAATACTCTTAACTGTAAATATAGGAGACTGTATGAAAGATGAGTAGTTTTGCTTCATTGTTTGCAAGGGAAGAATCCTGCTTACTCTTTTCAGGAGTGATCCACTGGGAGGAAGATGATGTTACAGAGAGCTTGACATCTACTTTCTTTCAAGCCATTATTTTGTGACTTAGACCAAAAAGAAGCAAGGAATCCTGCAATCTGGCTGCTTTTATACCTGGTCATGGAAAGCTGACAGCATGTGCCATTCCAAGATAAGAATACCAGGTAAGAATACTTTAGGTGCCAAACCATGCTGCTGTCTCTCCCTTTCAGGGAGGCACTGACTGTGTTTGCCCAGGTTGAGTTTTACTAGGAATCTTTCGACAACTTCACTTTTGATATGATTCAGGTGATGCTGAGAGTCATCTCAGGATCTGGGCTTTTTTTCTTAGTTAGCATTTGGAGTAAGAACTTCCAATACAGACTTTACTTTGACAGTTCAGGTAAACTGGAGTGTCAGCAACTTACTAACAGGCCCTTCCTCTGAGTTTTACACAAATTTGCAAGCTGTATTTCTGCACATAGCTTGCTGCTGTCAACCCTTCTCTCCTCTCTTTCTCCTCAGTAATGTCTCTTGCTGGTTCGTGTAACCCTGGGCAAGCAACAGATGCCTTACTACTTGTTAACAAGAGTTAGCAAATGACATATTTTCCAAGTGAAGTCGGTGGAAATCCCCTGTCAGCCGTGAATTGTACTATTTAAATTATACTGCTGTGCTGACAGATTCAGATTTGCTACTAACCATGTTTGCAAGAAAAATCCAGGTATGGCAGAAAATTATTTCTTAGAAGAAAAGCTTTACCTTGGAACAACTCTAGAGAAAGGGTTTTGCCTCTATGAATTACAGATTTCAGTGGTATTTCACTTAATCTTTATGATTATCCATTTGCAGAAACTGTAAGTGGGTTTAAACTTTCCACACTGCCCATGAACTAACCAGATGAACTTCTCATGTTTTGACCTCTGGTTTTCCTTTATGGGTTTTCATATTAAGCATCAGCTTCTTCTCGCAATGTCCAGGTATTTCTTCCCAGGTTGAGGAGCAGCCCAGTACAGGGTGGTGTTTGCTGCTCATTGATGGTGGCAGGGCCTGGGAAAGCAGGCTCTGGAAAACCAATTTGGTATCCACAGCCTGTGGTGTTGAAACAGAAGTCATTAGCCCAGCTGGCAACTGTTCCAACCCACTGGTCTGGGGCAGGAGACACAATACCCTGTGCCTCTATAAAAAAGCCCAATAGATTGAGAGATATGTCTAAGCACCCCTTTTCCATCAATTTATGGGTAGATAACACCTTTAAGCCCTCTCTGCACATGCCAGAGGAGGTGGAAGCTGGCTAGCAGGGCCAGAAGCTGGGGGTGAATCTGGGACTTACTAGGTGATGGTGGGTGCTATTACTTTAAGTTTGGTCCTGTAAGAACTGGAGTTAAAAACTGCTATGAAACTGGAAGTCTTTTCCAGGTGTACTAACCTGATCCTCCCACCAGCACACTTGGCCCTTCAGGCTGTGTCAGCTGTGGTGCCTGTGTGGGGAGAAAGGCAGCACTAAGCCAGCCAGCCCCAGTGGGAAGAAATAATCTTGGTGCTTACACTAAGCATGTACAGTTGGGGTGTCATGACTCCTGCTCAGTGTTGAGAGTGTGGAGCCAGGATCTGGCAGCTGCAGACACTTAGGTGGTCTGAATTGCTCATTAGCCTCTTGAACTTAGGCATGATAGCAGGCTCTTAATCTTGGACACCATAGTTGGCAGTCGGTATAGGGTCCTCGTATCCTGCAGCTTAAGCAAAGACTGTAAGCATGAAAAGTGGTATAATGTAATCCACAAAGAGGGAATAGAAACAAATATTTAGGAATCAATCTTTATTTCATAAGCAGTATCCAGTAACCAAGAAGAGCTCAGCAGAAAACGACCATGGAAGCACTGGAGAAATGCTTAGTTCTTGACCATAATTTAATTATCTCTCAATAGCGTCCAGAAAAAAAAAACCCTCTAAACCTGCATATATTTAAGATAAGCCTTTTGTTCCATTTGTAACTCACAAACTGACAAGGAATTTAGGTCCCTTCCCCCTTCTCAAACTCCATCCTCTTTTTATTTTGCTCCCCAAGTTACAGAACTTGATTTTTTTCCCCTGCAGTACTTTTGTTTGACCTCATTCCCCCCTCCAAGTAACTCTATCCTGTGCTGCTATGTTCATGCCCAGCCAGAGCTTTACAGATGGCTTAATTATTTTCTTTTCTCAAAGAAAATTCAATCTGATCCCCAATACGCACAGGATAAAATAAAATGAATCAGCTGGGAAGCTGCATTATAAAGGGGGAGGGGTAAAAGAAGTTATGTAAAATTTCATGTTGCTGTCAGACTGTTTTCATAGAATTTGTGTTTGAGATTAAATTAAATCTCTAAAACTGCTTTGATAGCTTCATACTTAGGGTGAAACGAAGCAGATGCATTTTACCCCAATACCGTGCTTCTCATCTCCTCTTGCAGAGGGAGAATGAGCTGCTTTGTGGAACAGTTCTATATACTTACAGTATTAAGCAATTCTTCTTTTCCCCTGGCATTGGTATTCTTTTATTCAATTTATCTGTACTATAGCCTGGATAATATTTACCAGATGTTAAATAAATAATTTAAGATAACAGAGTCCTGCATGACAGTTGTAGTATTTTGGGTCACCTTTTTATTCAGTTTTTTTAAAAAATCACTTCAGTTCAAGATTTCAATATAGTTCAACTCACTGGTGACACTTAATACTTTTTCCTCTCCTTTAATTTGAAAGTAGTGTTCCCCAAATAGTTCATTTGCCATATTGTTTTTATCTTTAACAAGATAAAATAGACGTAGTGGGTTTACTATTTCAGCTTGATGCCGACAAATATGAAACCAAAGAATATGAAGAGCCAATGCTTTGTAAAAGCCAGTGTTATACAATGAAACCAAATGCATGGTTTGGAATTTAGAAAGAAATCCTAGTGTGAAGATAAAAGGACATGAAAGATAGTAAATGCTGAAATGATACACCACATAATGGTATACTGTCAAGGAAGAAAGATAACATGATAACTTACAGAGCCATCTCAAAGCCTACATAGGTACTCGACCTATAGTTTGCAAGGAAACAATCTTTTTGTTTCATCTGGCTCATATTAAAAATAGGAAAAACAAACCCCTTTTTTTTTTCCACTCTCACACATATGGTTCAAAATCCATGCAATTTTTAACTGTCTAAAATTCTTTTAAGCAACTTAAGACAGAAAGAATTATTAAATCACTTTTCCATTTCATTTGATGAAAAACTGCACCGCCGCCGTTGGTCTATGTACTATCAATTTTAAACCTCATAGGGCTCCAATTGGTCCCATGTGCAATCCATCACAAGTGGCATCAGATTTGTATTGCCAAAGTTGGGTGCTGCTGCAGATAGAATGGAATAAAATCTAACCCAATGTGTAAGTTAACTTTGAGCAAAGCTTAAAATCATTGCGTGCTCCCTCTTTTTCAAGGTTTTGAAATGTGACTGTTTCCCAATCCTGTCTCAAAGACTTTCCAAAGCCTAATAAGTCTTGTTGTCCTCAGTCCACCTGCATGCAGAAGACTGCCCACCTCATCTCCTCTGCAGAACTGAGGGGCTAAAAAGCTATCTAAGAAATTCATTTTTTTATAAGAGAAGAAGCAGCAACCTACCAACCCAAATAATCTGGTTTCCAGAAACTACAGGTTTAAATACCATTAGGTTGAAGTCAACCTTTCATCTGTGCTATGTACACAGTTTTAAACAGCTGTGGTCTGCATAAAAATGCTCACAGGTCTGCATGGCAGCTGAGAGTGCTCAAAAATCTTTGGCAATAATCTTTTTGATAGCAAATTGAGGTTTAGATTGATTCAAGTTCTTCTGAATGTTCTTCTCAATATTTTAGGAAGTATCCACAAAGCACAAAAAAGAATCATCTCAAATCATTCCACCAGTTATGTTGAACTTACTCATGTCTGACACCAAGCTTTTGGTTTTCAGCTGGAAAAAATTTAATTTTTTGAAAGACAGAACATCTATTTCTAGGGTTATAAATTAGTGATCTTTAATCCTCAACTAAAATCTCCATGACTACAGTTTTTTAAGAAAACAAAACCTTATCTGTCCTGCAATTAAAATCTATTGAACAGACACTCTCATAAGATGAATTTGTCCCAGTTTCCTTGACTTTTTTTCACTGTAACTATTCAGGACGATATTTCTCAGAGGCACTGAATTTTTTTACCCTGTTCTAGAGCCTAGACCTGTCAAATTTTACATTCTCATCTCCCACCCTTCAGAATAGCAAAAAGTAGCCATATAACTTTGCAGAAGACACTCTTGAACAAATAGGTAGCTAGAAGAAAAGGAAACATGATTTCTGGAAACATGGCCTCTCTACAGGAGGAGCTGAAGGTGCTCAAAGTCTTCTGAAGTCTTTGGACTTTACCTGTCAGTCCTATTTCACAGTGTTATTAGTGACCCAACTACCAGAGAAAATGAATCTGTGCTCTAAAGAGATTATTTGCTTTGTCACTAGGATTGTTATCAGGGCATAGATACAACAGTATGCATTTCAAGGGCTAAACAGTAATGGGCAATTGCTCACTTAGTTGAGAATTGTGTGTTTAGCTGGCAAACACAATATCTGAAGCCCTGCTTACAGTTGTTCACAGATGTGTTTTGGTTTGGTATTGATGCACAGATATTTCTTGCTGTGGGGGCCAGCTGTGAGCTTCTGGCTGCTGCCTTGCCGTGCAGCTCAGGGTACTTGGGAGGGAGTGGAGGAAGAGTTGCTCAGTGTTCATCGTTAAAGCAATTCAGGAAATAAAAGTGAGTGTCTCTCAGCACAATATATTCCTGGGAGCCTAATCTGAATGAGCAAGTCATTGGCATGTTTCTATTTCCAGCAGGGGCTGTGCCAATTAAGAGGGCTGCATATAAACCCTTTTAGTGATGTACACTGGGAGGTAAAAATAATGATAAAATATGGATTTATTTTTTTAGCTATTCCTTTAGTAATAGTGGGAATAGAGCAAAGTGAGCCTACTGCCCTCTCCTTTCACAGGCTGTTTCTGTAAGTACCTGGCCAGCTAAGAGGTAAATTCTCATTTGGAAGTGCTAAGAAACTTGTCTCTTACTTCTTGTGCATCCAGATGTGAAAATAAATATACTGCAGACAAGATTTGTTATTGCATTTGGAGAACTAAAGGAAACCCTTGCATCTTTATACTCAGAATGTGTTTTTAGCTAACCACCTATTGCTGAATGTGAGAAGGTTGGGGGATGATGAATTAATTTTATCTAGATTGTTCAGTTCTTTTATTCTTTTAATATGAAGATGGGGTGGGAGAGGAGGGAACACTTGAAAGAGTCAAGCCTGCGGGATTCTGCTCTGTTGAACCAGGGAGGAAATAAAGAAAAGAGCTGAAAGGACTCCAGTGACTTTCAGAGATGAGCAACTTTGGGATCCTCTCTGCATCACTTCAGTCAGAGCTGTGAACCTCTGATTTATACATCCAGTTGTGGTTTTGCGCTTTTTCCTTTGCTACCCCATGGCTTCAATGACAGCTTCACAGCAGCTTTGTTGTGAATCCATGAGCCTTCGAGGGAGGATTTCATCCACAAGCTGGGGAGAAGCTCCTCCTGCCCTGGGAGGAGCAGAAATTTGTCCCCCACTGAGCAAGAGATAGGAGTTTAAAAAACTACAGCATTCTCATAAGAAGGAACAGGGAATTAAGGGACTAGGGGCTTTCCAATGGGCTCATTCTAGGAGGCACCAATTGCTCCCAAGTCCCAGTTCCCTGCTGTATCATTGCCAGAGTGGGATTGCTGGGCAGTGGGCATTGTGCAAACCCAGTATGATCATTCCTCAAGTCAAAGGCTGCCCAGGAAAAAACGAATGCATTTGCAGTTTGCTGAAATAGTTGAAGTTCCAGCTCTTGTTTTCACTATGATGTCGAATGAACCTGAGACTTTTACGAATGTTCAGTATAAGAAAAACCAAACAGATGATTTTTGCACTACTTTAGTACAGTAAATGACCCTCATTCAAAACCTTGCTCTAAAGACTTAATTTGAAGTCTCTTCTGTGTAAAGGCAGGTGCCAAACCACAAAACTGTTGGATGTCTAGTAACGGGAGGGCAGCAGAAAGGAGTAGAAAACATCTCTCTTTCTCTGTGCTTGTAACAGGAGCTGTGTTAATAAAAACACAACCCTGGCTAGATAGGATGTCACAAAAACTTCTTTAGATGCAAACTTGAAAACTAGGAGAGATCTTTGATGCCAGTATGTGTCACAGATTAACTGGCAAGGGTGTTCCTTATAGCGCCAAAAATGCCTACCTTAAAATATCTAAAGGAACATTTTTTAAAAGTACCAAGAGAGCAAAAAAAGTAGTCTTTGGATGACCTCTTGTTTCTCTTGAGTAGCAGTAGCATTCATTAATCTACAGCATATGATAAAGTCGACTATTCAGCTGGCTCCCAGTAAACTAGAATCTTTTAATTGACAAAGCCTCTGCCATCTAAGAATTTGGTTCATTTTTTTTTTTTTTCATATCATGCTAAAAGACTAAATAAAATCCAATCTTCTGGAGCAATATTGAGATATTACATCCAGATGAAGGGTGGGTGTCATAAGAGAACAGGCTGCTAGCAATATTCTCTAGGCTTTCTGCCATCAACTTGGGTTAAAGCAGTGAGGCTGAGGTAAAAAGTAAAGCAGTTTTATTCCTGCTGACATGAAAAAAAAAAGGTACAGAGGGCACTTCATCAAGTTTTTTTGTTATATGATCATTGAACTGGGAGTAAAATGTTTATTGTATTCTTTGCTTCCTAATACACTTGTTTCATCTTAGAAAGTACTGTGCTTTATATTGTAAATATACATGCTCTAAGATGAGAGGAGAGAAAAAAAAAATCAGATTCATACTCAGATCAGATTCCAAATGTCCATGAACGTGTGTAATGGAAGGTGGAGATTTCATATTTCTCCCCTGCTAATTTCATCAGGATGAGACTGCACTATCTGTTCTGCTTTTCAGAGTGTGTCAGTCCTGCCTGGAAAAGCTTTTATTGTGTAATGGCAGAATGTTGTCCCTACTGTGCTGGGTTATTGAAATAAGAAGCAGAGTTACTACAGTCAAACAAACACGAATCCTTGTACCAAACTGACAATAGCATTTACAGTTCTCTTCAATTGATGCAAAAACATTTACACCATATGAAAGCTATAAGACATTAAATGAGGAGCACATTTAAATGATGAGCTGCACAAAGCCCACCGAACAGGAACTTGATTGGCTTTAACAGCAGCGGCTGCAGAGGTTTGGCAAAGATGGGACAGCTTACACTGCCCAACAAAAGACCCACTTTAAAATGAATTTTTCCAGGTCAGTTCTGCAGCTGCACGAAGCTGTGGCTTAGGTGAGTGCTGGACAACCTCTGGCCATATGGGTTGTGTGATCACTAAAAGACACACACTATAGGGTGCAGCATGGCTCAGGGAACTGTTTTGCAGATTTATGAGGAGAGTTTCATGAATAACTGTCTAGTTTTTGTTCCTCTCCTCCCATTGTTATTCTGTTTTCTATTCAGCTCTTCCCCTCCCCACAGCAGAGAGGGGACTTTCATAACACAAGAGATACCCAGGGAATACTGAAGCAATGGTAACTAAGGCACACCAGGGAAGTTGAGGGCAAACACTGTATTGATGGATATGTGCAGCAAAAATATTCTGATGTTAGTTCCATCTCATCCTGACCTTAATATTCCCTCTAGGGCTTTCTTCCCTGGCATACAGTGCAGCAAATACCTAGGGAATATTGCAAAAAAAATGAGAGAAAATTATCTAGTTACCTAAGGCAACTGAAAAGTTTTAAAACTGCCCAGTTTGGTTGTGTTTCACAACTCCCATTTAACAGACAATGCCTGTCTCTCAAAATATCTGCATGGAAATACAGAGCCAACAGGGAAGCTGTTGGAGTGCTCTGTCTGTGTGTCCTGCCTGCATCCAATTAACAGACAAACTATTTGAAAGGAAAGTGATCAAATGGAATGAATTAATTTAAAAAATATAAATGGGCATATTTTTTTTTTAATAGAGATTTATGTATTTGCTGAAATGGAGTGGTTTCTTAGCTTTTGAAAGCAAAGCCCCTTCCCTGGGGAAAAAGGCATCTTTATTTATTGTTTGTATTAGATTGGGCCTTCTAGGAGCAGTAAGTGATACTTTGTCATGTGTTGTATAATGACAAGTCCTTTTCAGAAAGAACTTAGAGCCCAAGTAGAAGACATAAAGCAGGAAGTTACAGCAAGCTATAAAGAAATAATGATCTGCTCAACATGTTCAACTTAATGTCTCCGGCTTCATCTTGTGTCTTGAGTTCTACTCTTCCTGCACTGCCCTCAGCTGATGCCCCATCTAGTCTTTGAAAATACTGAGGTCTTCAAAATACAATTGCATTTCTTAACACTGGAATGAATGACAAATTACTTAGCAGTGTCTCTGTTTGAAACAGCATGATTCTTGCTGGCTTCAGGATACACTTGGTAGAGAAATTCATATGTCATGGATGTGGTTTCAGATTCTGAAACCAACGTTGCTGAGCTGGTTACATTTGGGCCATGTCTCCAAGGGTGGTTTTTATTTTTTTTTCCCCTGGAACTGGAACAGCCATATGTTAAATGAAAGGCTAAGCCTCAGGAAAATTAATTAAGAAGTTGAGTCTTTACAGCCAACTGCATTGTATGTGTGTTCCTCATGCCAGTTACAGATACTGTATCTGGCAATAATTTGCACTCTCAAGAATTCTATTTAATTTTAATTTAGCAAAATTACTCTGTTTAGCTAGTAAAGTCATAAAACCAGATTAACACATCAATCCAATGAAATACATTTAAGTGTGTACTTAATTTTATGCATACAATTGCTTATATTGGCTTCCATTTCTAAGTTTCAAATTAAGGAAATGCTTAAGCGTTTTGATTTGATTTTGATTCGATTATAACACTGATTGATGATTTTGGTACTGACAACAGGGCCAATGGAATTTCATCAGCAGTGAATTTGACCCACTGAATTTAAAAAAAGGTGAGAAAAGCTTTTTAGAATTCAAATAGACTCAAGACTTTCCAGATCAGTCAAAAGGTTGCCCAACATATGCCCTTCAGCAAACTTCTCTTGAATACCACTGTTCTTTTGCTTTGCTCTGTTTTTCATGTTTCATCTTGGCTGAAAGGATGACCCAGACATCTTTCTGCTTGCAACAGAAATAAATAATAATAGAAACCATAAGGGAATAAGGGATATTTAAACATTTACAATCATGGGCATGTCACAACAGGGACAAGCCAGACTTTGCTATGGAGAAATGGCAACTCCAATGGAGCTATTCAGACAAAAATAAAACCCCAAGACTCTTCCAGATTTTTGGAACCTATTTTTCTTGAGGTTGTCAGCAAAACTCTAGCATCTGTGATGTTTCTTTCTGTAGCCTATATAGCTATTGGAAAATGTCATAATTAAATATGTATAATAGGAAAACATCATGTTACATACATATTCAATAGCAAATGTTAATTGATGGGCATAAGGGAATTTCTAGTGCAGAATCTGACCCTCAGAGATGCTGTCTTTCAGAACTAGCTATCTAGATACTTATATTACTCCCAGCACTATGATATCTGGGGGCCTTGCAAACGTTAATGAACTTATCCTCACAACCACCTTGTGAGGCTGGGAAGTTTTAGCATCGACTTTAAGGGAGTACAACCAGGCCCTAGGCATGCAGTAACAGCCACAGAGGAGCTCAGAAGGAATCATGCTTGCTTCAAACAACATTAACTACTTGTTGGATAATAGCTGGGGATAATGGCACATACAGCGTCAAGTGGGTTGCCCCTCTCCCATAAATAATTTGGAGGAAAGAGCCTATGAAACTCCAGTGAGAGAGGTTTTGCAGGGAAGTAGGGGAAATAATGCTGCTGAGCTATGGATTCCCTTTTCTCCTCCCTTCCCATCACGAAAGCTTGATGGCTTTCAGTCATTTGCAGTTGTAGAAATATGTGTGTGTGCGCATGTGTGCGTGTGTGCGCATGTGCTTAGGAATGAAGAATGAGGTCAAAGAGGGAAAAAAAGAGTATCACTTTTCCTCTGGGTGCAGACAGATAGGTAGTGAAAATGCAATATTTATATTTTTGACTTACTTTGTGCCCAGTTTCAGTCATATTGCTCACTGCAATAGTCATCAAAATGAAACCTGTCAACTCTGGTGTGTGAAAGGGCTCAGCCCATACATGTGCATTAAGTAGCCATCTTAAATTCCTGAGTGCAGGAACTCAGATGGGAATTGCACAGGCACTTTTGGTCATTTTTCTCTATCAGAAGGTCACATATCCCATACAGGTGTGGCATACTGTTTGAAGGCAAAATGGTTTTTGCACATATCCAGTTCATCTTTAGGGATGTAATTTAAGAAGGGACTTTTTGTAAGACACAGCACATATTTGGGCACAAAGGAGGAAGCAGCCTGACAAACTGAACAAAGCAGAGACTTTTTCTCTCTCTCCTGAATGTGAAAACAGGGAACGTGCAAAGCACAACATGCTTCATAAATTCCAGCTGCTGTCACTCAGTGGTGGAGAGGAATACAGGGGAATATCTGTTACTAACAGGCAACACAATGGCAGGGTTTTTTTCCCGCTTTCTGGCAGTCTAAGGTAGGTTTGTGTTTAACCCTACTTGCTGTGAAAAGCCAGTGGCCAAACGAATTTTTTACTGTCCTGGGAACAAAATGTGAACATGCAGTAAACAGCCTCAAAGCATGTTGATGGGAGGAAATGCTCCAATGCTCTGCTTTTGCAAGATGGAGGCCTGGAGAGCTCCCAAAACTAAGGTGCATGCACCCACGCAGCCACAGGAACTACGCCAACCTCCAAGGACATCTGATACTGTCCTCTGTGTACAGAGGACTTCTCGTTGTCTGTTCTGCTAAAATGAAAGTGTTTGTCCCCAGAAATTTCTTTGCAGGACTGGGGCACTGAATGTTATAATCATAATCTAATCAACAATTTTGTTTCTAGCCTGAAAAATCATAATCCAAATTAATTATTTCTTTATTTTTGCAGTCAGATCCTCTGAAAAACCCTTTCCCTTGTCTTTCTAGAATGGGAGATTTCAAGCTCTTTTAAGTATACTTCTAAGATGCACTAAATATATTGTACATATGGCACAGAAATGTGGCACAAGAAACCTACTACTACCCCTGAGCAGCTAGAAAATACACCAAGGTTCAGCAGAAAGCAAAGCATGTCATGTGAGTTTTTCTTGTCAAGGTGGAGAAAGTTGCAGATTACACATTAGGGCAGATGTAATTTTTCTGTGAGCTGTGTTGTACAATTCCTTAAGGCTCTTTATTTTTGTTTTTTAGTTATTATGAACCCCCTCCACTGACTGCAGTTGGAGTCGCACGTGTAGAAAAATGACAGGATGAGATAACAGCAGAAAATTTGACAAGCTGGCTTGATTAACCTTTCATTGAGCTTTGCAGCATCTGCCTTTCTATCTGTCTTATGAAGCTGTTCCTTAAGTGAGGAGGAGTTATTCCTCACTCTTCCCTATGTGCATTCCTAGTCGTGGAGAAAGGACTTGCAAACAACAGCCTTCGTACTGGGATTTGGGGAAAGAGCTAGTTAGAAAGTATGGTAGTTATATGACTTTTTGAATAGAAGAATAAACCCTCTTTTTCTGGGAATATTTCCATAAAGCAGCTCTCAAATTTGTCTCCACAATTCTGAGAATGCTGGTTAGAGAATACTACTTCAATTTTTTAATCTTGCTGGGACAGGAACATCTCTTGTCTTTAATGACTGCACAGCAGCTAGCACAAGAGAGTGCATGATTTCAGATGAATTAAAAAATATGTTGCTAATGAAGAGGAAAAAAATAAGACAATATTGATAGTTCTGTAACCAGAGAAAGAAACACACAAAATAAGACCTTGGATTTTCACAAAAAAAAATGAAAAATCTTATTTAAAGCATGATCAAAAACTTGGCTCAATATTTATATAGGTGTTCTGAGGTATTTCTAAAAGGAAATGGGATGCAAACGTAATGTGCCAGCGAGAGATTCTCTGTATGTTTAAAGATAAACCACAAACTAATGTATTTTTCAATTCTTTGATGAAAACCTAAATTTTGTCCTTTCTTATTACATTTCTCTGAATCAAACATTTTTGCCACTGTTTAGCACATCTCAAATAGCAGCCCCTGTTAGATTGGGATCCTCAATCTGGAAGTTTATTTATCAGAGATACATTGTTAAAACAAAATCTAAGTGAAGGACTGAAGACTTCAACGTTGCA
>WEIV01000360.1:124356-139432 GCA_013390005.1 Calyptomena viridis | reverse complement strand
AATACTAAAGTGCTTTCTAAATTCATTGTAGCTTTGCCAAATTGTCTGGAAGAAAACCATAATGTTGAAAATGCTGTAATGTTTTATTTCATCATTTTAAAACCAGAATGCTTGAAATCTAAATGGCTTTTTGTTTTGAAATTTCTTTTAATACACTTAAAAAATAAAGCTGCTTAAAAAAACTTGTTAAATTTGGAAGGATTTGTTCAAAGTGAAACACTTTCTAATTCTGCAAAACTGTTGGCAAAGACAAAAATGCTTTTTGCAGAGATTTAACTCCTCTGGCTTTAATGAGAAATGAATTCTCCATTTAGAGGAGAAAAGGTGTGTTTCTTGGTAGCATTAGTAAAAAAGCCCCAATAAAATTAAGCTGTTTCCTTGGAACAACTGTCAACAAGTCCAAATAAAAACAGTGTGAGAACCTAGGATTCATCTTGACTTGCAAATCCACATGAAAACTATCTTCAATGGGATTTTAACTTATATCTTTTATAGCTGTCTTTCCCCTCACAAGTACTGGGCTACATGAAATGAATTTTTGTTTTGTTTTGTTTTGTTTTCAAAGACTGGTTTAAATTCAAAAATTAACCTTTAAATCCAGATTTTGAATCGTTAAAGTCTGAGGCCAGAGAAAGATGATATTTCATTAACTAAAATCTTCACTTGCTCATTCAAGCCCCCTCTGTCAGTATAACATTACTAGAAGTTTTATAAGCTCCGGTCTCCTCTGGTTTTTTCTATCATGCTGTGCTTCTCCTCTTCATTTATTGCATGGCAACATTTCTTTTTCTAGGTAGGGCACGTCTTCATCTCCCTCTCCATCTTTGTTCTCCATTTGGGGTGTTATTAAAACTAATAATGCTTGTCTATAAGCATGGTAAGATGCATGACTTAGTAGACCACACTTAACTTTCAGGTAATGGGGCCTCTTAATTATTCTTTCATCATTCTCTTCACAGAAATGAAAATGTATTGATGAGGCACCCTAGTAGTCTGCTCATCTTTGACATATATGTCAGCTTAACCACAGAGGATTAACAACTATAAATCTGTTATCTGCTCTATAAAGGGAGGGAANTTCCTTGGAACAACTGTCAACAAGTCCAAATAAAAACAGTGTGAGAACCTAGGATTCATCTTGACTTGCAAATCCACATGAAAACTATCTTCAATGGGATTTTAACTCATATCTTTTATAGCTNAAAAGCTTGGAAAAAAAGAGAACAAGGCCAGGCAAAGTTTTGAAGACTCCAGTTGTGAAAATATCTAAAGAATATGCAGACCAGGGCTATATTTACAATCTCAGCAAAAATAAGAGGCATTAAGCCAGATTTTGCTTGTTGTAAATCTGTACAATGTACAAAAATCATTAACACAGGGAAGGAGCTGGCCAAGTGCCTTCTGCTTGAGGCATAATATTCATTTAGCAATCTCTGCTCTGAGTGATGGATCTGGACTGATATTTACCAGGTAAGAATCCAAGCCCTCATCTTAAAGTCAAGATGGCTATTGCATGCTGCAGGTAAATTCTGTGCAGTTATTGCTTGGAAAAAAAAAAACCAACCAGTTATTGTTGGTTGTTATTTCACTTTTGCATCAAACTGAAGTGTATAAATTTGCCTGCTTATCCCAGGCTCAGCTTACAGAAAGCTCACTGTACTTGCTTATGTGTAGTTATCTGTTGCCTTCTTGAATTGCTGTTTGATATTTTATTGGCCACCCAGAAAGGTACTACAGCAAATAACTTGCTGATGTTAAAATACAACTCAGTAAGAACATTTTGAGGTGTGTATGTGTCTGGGGGTGCACATATGTGTTTGTTTACAGGAAAACCTTTGCAATGAGCATATTAAGCAGAACTGGACCTGAAAGGATTCACTATTTTCTTCCACAGTTTGGATTCATGCTGAACTAGACCAAAGTAGAAATCCTCTGCTTGGAAAAAGGCTGGTAAAATTTCATTTCCAAAGCTTAAATCTTCATGTTTTCAAAGAGCCCAAAGAGTCTTGCTGCATCCTCCAGATGCTCAACCAAAGTGACACCAATGTCACCTGGACCAAGCAGCATCAAGCTCCAGCCTCAGTGTGCCTGAAACTTGGATCCTAGCTGTGACCAGATCTGAATACTTTTTGGCAGGAGAGCTGTGAGAAAAAATGACTCCAGGTGAAATTCTCAGCATTTCTTGGGTCCTGGAGATTACAAAAAAGTAATTTTTTTTCCTGCTGATGACCAGGACATGGACTCTGAGTTGAATTCTGCCTTGGTTTGTGCAATATTTCTTTGGACCTAACAGGCACTGTGAACTTCACCACTTCAATGGAATGTCACCATTACAATTAAATGTCATTATTTCTGCTGAAATCATGTCATCAGATGATTTGTGACCAGCCTTTCTTTCAGCCAAACTCCACATCTGACAAGCTCTGGCTGTTTTTCACAGCACACTCTAAGTTTCTTTGCCCCTACAAAGAGACACGGCATCCTCTTCAAATATACTTTACTTAAAAATATTTCCAACGAAACATCATAGTCTGTGATGAATTAAACCAATTAATTCTCACACGAATCTGTATAAAACATCTCATATTGAAAAAAGCACAAATTTTAGCGTATATATAGCCAAGTGCTAACTGTGTATAGGAGGCATGGGAAAGCATTCTGGTTTAATTTGAAATTTGCTCTGTTCAGGATCAGCTGGACTTTAAAATCTGGGATCACTTTGGGTGTTCCTCAGCTGAACCAGAGCCATGGCGAGTGCAAAATGGTAGAGGTTGCTAATATAGAGCTTGTGAATATTCAGTGCACTTTAGCCTATGTCACTGGATTTAAAGGCAGTTTGTAAA
Source organism: Calyptomena viridis (assembly GCA_013390005.1). Lineage (NCBI taxonomy): Eukaryota > Metazoa > Chordata > Aves > Passeriformes > Eurylaimidae > Calyptomena > Calyptomena viridis. Next base: position 136,589 of record WEIV01000360.1, on the reverse strand, counting down.
TCAACTTCCCATTAGGTGACTTCCACTGCTGAGTCCAGAAGTTTAGTCTAGGCAAAAACAACAGATACCAATTACTTATTCTGCATGTTTCAGTGCTAAATAAGAGATGAAAATTAAATCTAAATGGTAAAAAAATTTTGCAGTGTATCTTAACGTACAGGCTGTGAACGAATGAGAACAAGAGAGGAAAAATCAGACATTCAATGCATCAAATGTAATAAATCCTCTGAGGCTAATCAGCCTGCCTTCCCCCACTAACCCCAGCCCCACGCTATGCCAAATAGTGAAAGCAGATGTCTTATGAACAGGTAAAAAACAATCTGAATTCCCATCCCCCACAACTGAAACAAAATGTAGGGTATGGGGTTTTGATTTGGGAAGCTTCCAAACTGAACTGCATGAGACATTTCATCCGGAGCCCTTCAAAGAAACAGCCCAAAAAGAGGAATTCAATTTAGCTGGCACAAGGAGAGAAGATCTGTTGTGATATGGAAGAAATTCAAACGCTATAGGAGAGCGAAATGACATCTCAAATTGCTGTGATTTATCTTCCCTTGCTTACCTATATTTCTTCAAAATAACAAGCTAACAAACCCAGTTATAATGCTTAATACACAGAAATCCTCCCATTTCCTTGTCCCTTTTACCCTCTCATTTTCTTTAAGGAATTGCAACCAAAAACGCTCCATCTTTGGTCTTAGAAAACAAAATCTTTCCTCCAGAGTATGCTATGATCTTCAAATTATTGCTCTTGGCATCTATCTGTGCAAGAAGAACATATTTCTAAGGTGCTTTACTCCTCGAGAGAATGTAAATGAAATAAGAAAAATACTATATTGGAATAGCTAAGGCAAGAATTCTTCAGGTCTGTATGTGTGTATTACAGGTTCATTTTCCTGACTAAATAGTTCAGGAGCCTACCAGTATGATTCACATCCATCACAGAGAATGGCTGGGGTAACACACACCATCATTCCTCATGCTCTGACTCTCAGCCTGGTTAGCTGGTTTGAGAGGAGCCCAATCCAGCAGGCAGAAGCTGACACTTTCAATAGCATCACACCTGTTTATACACACAATGAAACTGGAGGGAAAGTTTTACTTTTTGTACAGCAGCCTCTGGTCTCCAAACCAAAGCTCAATGCTGTGCTTGGGACCCTTCGTGGCAGTACATGTGTGGGCAACCTGTTTCCCCCCATGCAGAGGACCAAGTACAAAATGTATATAGACTGGTGCTTGTGTATTTCCTCTGGGAGTATCTGGAAGAGCAAAATCACCAGGTGAGCCTATTTTGCTGTGCCTGAATTTTACATCTCTTAAAGACACTTTTGGATCATAAGTCAGGGGAGGTTTATGTTGGATATCAGGAGAAAATTTTTCACCCAAAGGGTGGTGAAGCACTGGAACAGGCTCCCCAGGGAAGTGGTCACAGCACCAAGCCTGACAGAGCCCAAGAAATGTTTGGACAACACTCTTAGGAATATGGTATGATTCGTGGGGTGTCCCGGCCAGGGGCAGGACTTGATGATCCTGGTGGGTCCCTTCCAACTCAGCATATTCTGTGATTCTATAGATAACACTTCCGGGTAAATAATGAATTATGTATGAGATACATGTGGTTAGACAAAACTTAAGGCACCGGCTGTACCATTTCCAGCCCTTTGCAGGACTGTGTACCCTCAACACCCTATTAGTAGAGTTTTCCAAAGGCATTTTGGAGGTATTTTCAGAAAATAGTTGAGGAGAATACCTTTTATCCCTTCTTTTTTCTTCTAATGCTTGTACCACTGAAACAGCCCTCATCACTGGAGCCGGTCTCATACCTGCATCTGTACAATTGTCTCTACAATGCCTTCTGTTGTTTGGGGATCCGGGGGGGAGATAACTAGCAGGAAAGGAATCTGATCTCAGTGGGTCTTTGTGAGAGTTTTGATGCAACCTTTAGCTAATTAGTTTCATTTAATATAAATTCTCATGGCTGAAGTTCTCAAGAGACAGAATGACTGTTCTATGAAAGGAAAAAGCTCTTATCCTTAGCAATACTTTTGTGTGCACTACCTTCTTGGGAGAAAAGGGGTAAGAGGTAGGCTTTGAAAAGCCACTACTGCCAGAACAGAGTTGGAGGGTGGGGTTTTGTACTGTCATTCCTGTGTGGTAAAAGAAAATAAATACATAAAATATGTAGCCATAAAATTCCCATTGATTTATAGAACAAAATGGAATTACCCAAATCGCTGTAGAGACTCCACTTAGCTGAACTGATGCTGCATTGTAGTAAATTTTTAAAGTCCTATTGACCATAACATTGCTACGAAATGTTTCCATGTCTGTTGTGGTTTCCCTTGACCACAGGCCTTGCAGTCAAGAAACAGGTCCAGGAATGGAGGCGAGACTTGAACTGAAACCATGAGTAGTCTGAAATAGTCACAGGGATCTTGGGAGCTCAGGATTATTTCTGTAGGAAGCTGTATTGCACAGCCTGAGATCCCTTGTTAGCTGATTCAGGCGAGCCCTGCGAGCAGTAACCCGGACATGTTTATGTAGTATAGGTAAAGGGAAAACAGAGAACCACATTCCTGTCTGATGCTCAGAATATAAATCTGTCAGAGGAGCCTTCGGAAGAGATTTTGGCCGGGGAGTAATGAAGTGAAGGAACTGTAGGTGAGTACAGATGACTTAGTAAACTAACATAATGGCTGATTGGGGAATTAGCAGCACCAGGGAAATTTGGAGTGAAACATACCCTGAACCTTCACTGTGACTGTGCCACTCAAGTTCACTGAACACAAGTATTTCCTTAGAATTAATGGAGATACTGTAGAGAAAATAATCTCTTGCATTTTGACATTTTTTTGCATCACTTACAGAACTTTTTCCCTCTTGCTCCCCCCTGGCTTTGGGTGAACTGACAATTGTGCTGGCTGAGCGTTTGCACAGTGCCCCAAATGCAACAGTGAAGGGGTAGAAAATGCCAAAAAAAGAGCCAAGCTCTTTCTATGGAAATTCAGTCTTACAGGGTAAGCAATCCTTGACAAAACCTGTGGCAGTTTGGAAAGCCAGAGCTTGAAATGCAGGAACAGGTTTTTTTTCCTATTGTAAATCTTCCAGTCAAGAGAAGATCTAAGATTTAATTAATTTAATGTAAAACTGGATTTACTTGGTTTAAAAGGAAGTCTATTTGTTGGTGGTTGAGATGCTAATCTTTAGGATCTTAAGATAAACTGAAAAAGAGATGGCAAAGATGTCATTCTATTTCACAAAGCCTGAGCATCCTAGAGGAAAATGTTCTGCCTTTTGTACTGCATTGCTCAAAGATTTTCAAATAATCAAACACAACAAAAAGAATGGACAATGCCTTTCTGAAAAATAACACTGTGCTATAATTTTCTTTTTGAGTGTGTTTATTCCTCTTCTTCCCCACCACTTTTTTCACCTCACCTCCATATCTTTTCTTTACTCTTTCTCTATCTTTTCACTCATTTCCTTAATGCTATGCCCACTGAGTCCCTCTGTTAATTTTCCTGCTCCTTTACTGCTATTAATTCTCCCCACCCAACTGTTGCCTGGGTTAACTATTCTGGTTAAGCAATAGGATTGGAAAAGCCAGCACTTATTTTGAGAAGACCTTGTGGGGAAAGAGGATTCATACTGTAATCTCAGGTGAGGGTCTAAACATTTCCCAAATTCTCTGACCCCTAAATATGAATATCATTTGACTTTGAATAATGAGCTATTCGTTCATCTCTATATAAAACTTCATGTATCCTGACAGTTCCCTATTGCCTTCCTGTCTGAAGTGGCTCAGGAGTATAAATTATTCCAGCGAAGGTTGGCAGTAATTTATGCTCAATAAATTGACTATAGATCTGCTTGTTTCAGTAGGTAGCATGGGAAGGACTTATACATTTTGTTAAATTCCCTCACTTCCAACTGGATGGACTACTTAGTTTCCTGAGTCTGATCTGGTTTGGGAGAGTGACTCCCAAACCTCCGTGATAGGCAGGTACTCGTATGCCTTCAGTAAAACTACTCCTGTGAGTAGCAAGTTACTGGAGTAACAAAGAAGTAGCCAGGCTGGCCGTTTAAAAGTGTCTGGCACAACAATGTAGAAACTGGAAGTCATATTTTGCAATATATGTAAAGAGTAACTGATGAAACAGCAAAAGCTATTCTTAAAAAAATCTCCCTCACTTTAATTTGCAGAAACGTACTGTTTCTCCTTAGAATGATTCTTCCCAAAAGAGCGTGAAACAGCCCATGTAGTCTTTTGTTTTCTTTTTTTTTTTCCTCATGTAATATGGACTAGTTCCTTTGTAGGACTTCTGCAGATACTGATACAATCCTTTTGTCCAAGATGCAAAAAGCAGAAAGTAATTCATCACCTTTCAAGTATAATTTATTATGGGTCAGGGAGAAAGGTTTCACTCATGATCATTAGGTTTTAGCAGTGCAGATGCTGGACATGATGAACCAATGAGGCTTATCAGGTGTGATAATCAAAACAGATTTTCTTTTGTATCTGCTGTCTCTCTCTCTTAGAGAAATCTCAGTTTCAGACACTGACTACCATTTCATAAATACAGACATATTCCTTTATTGTTCTGTGTGGAAATTATCACCTGATATTTGAAATTAGAGTGACGGAAACCATTACCATGCCTGAAGTTTCATGCAAGTTTTCAACCTGTCTTCCTGGGCCTTGTGGGAGCAGCAAGGGCAGTGCCTCCTGCCTGGCACAGACACTGCTCTTTTCCTCCCACTAGTGTCTACAGCTGCAGCTGCTGCACTAGCACAAAGCAGTGAGTGGGACAGTCAGATGCATCCAATGGCCCACGTGTGACGAGTGGGCTCCGGGCTGGTTACCTGGCATTAAGCATATGCACAGAAACTCAGATCCTGCTGTAAACACTGCTCAGGCAGTCTCACTGCAGACAAAAGTCTTTGTGTGGCTGCAGGAATCTGTGTGCAAGCAAAAATCTGGTTTAGGGTAATCAACATAATTAAAGGGCCAACCTTGCATTGCAGTGTAATTCTGGCTCCATGGAGTCACTGAAAATGTGTCTGTTGAATTCACTGAATCTACGGGGCCATCTGTCCAGCTACCCACATAATTCAGTTTTGCTTTACAAGTTTTATAAACTTTGCTATTAGCATTACGTCTGAATGCCTCACCTGTTACAGCTTTGCAGCATGGTGAGATGATCACAGTGAGCCTCACTGAGAGAAATGGAAAGGCAAAGTACAGCAGTGATGGGATTTGCTGACAATGTGTTTTCAAGACTTGTCAGTTGTATAAACTGAGGCACCGTCAGCTCCAGGTACCTCAACCAGTCCAGATCCCTGTGAGGCAGAGGCAAAAGCAGATTCTCTGACACCTAAGAGCTAAACTTTACAGATTGGTATTGAAACCTCTGGGTTTCCCCAAAGGCAAAGAAAAGTACAGACTTTGCTGCACTAGGTACCTCTGTGCATCTGCATCACTAAGCCTGCTGACAAATTTTCCAGTGAGGATTGAATTTATGCATGTATACACACACATATATATCTATACACATCATAAATGCACACATATGCACACACCTGTGCATCCATATCCATATATTCATATACAAAATCATCTGTATTTCACAAAACCGCCTGCAGTTGCAATGACAACAGAGGATTCAGGAGTAGTGTTACAAATGTTGGCATAATCCTGGTTTTAAGGGAAATCAAAGAATTTGTGACTGCAAAACTGTATAGTACAACAACAATATTGGTCTCTAAAAAAATCAACATTTAAAATAAAATGAATCAAGTCAGTTATATGCAAAATCAGCTGCTGCAGGGTTTTGGCAGAGAACAATTTCCTCTCCTCTCCTCTCCCCAATTCCCTTTTCTCTCTCTTTTTCTTTCGATTCTTATGGTCTGAATCCAAATAAATATGGTCTGAATTTTTTTCCTCTACAGAGTATGTTTTCCATCTGGCCAGTAATTAGGGTCATCTGTAAATTTGATAATGTTAGATTCTAGCAGACAGATGTGAGTATTTCAAGGGACTAAAAAGACATCCCATATTTTTCTGATCACTTTAGAGTGATTGTTGCCTTTTTTTTTTATGAGTAAAATAGTTAAATGAGTTATTTTCCCCCACTCCTTCCTCCTTTGTGTCAGTGGCTTAGACATCAGGGATGATGTGCTCTCTGGTGCCAGGATAATGGTCAGCTTTTACTGCTATAACGTCAGAACTTTCATTTTTCCCTACGACCAAAACAATTAACTTTAGGATAAGAAAAATATTTCTCCTTCCACTGTCCCCCCATCTCTCCATCAAATTAAAGAAAAATCTGTTGGATTAGACATATTTAAATCACCCAGTCCTCCTTTGTTTCTCACACAAATAAGTGAAGATAAATAAATGTCTGCTCACCATTTCAAGTAGGAATGAATTTAAGCTGGACATCTAATGTGACTAAACTTTGGGCTTTGCTGCCAGATCCCAAGCAGATATGGCCCTCTTGTTAGGAAGCTGCTGCAGGGATCAGTGCAGGGAGGTTCAGTTTCCACCCAACCAGGCTCTACCTACATTATAACTCAGTTAACTGCTCTTGAGGGTGTTTTTAAGTGCATAAGATTTACCAGATCTGGAGTTTGTAGGGCCTAAATCCAATATAATCTATAAGAACTAATCCCATGTGTGCTGAGATGCCCTTGTGCACTGGGTTCCATACAATGTCACCTGCCCACTGAAACATGCCAGAAGGGCCTACTTTACTCCCCAGACCATCTTTACTCATATGTTTTACTTAATAGTTCAAAGTCAGGGATTCTTTGACATTTCCTCTTGATCATTATCGGGGTTTTTTTTGGTGCCTTTAATTGTAAAACAAGCATCAACATGTTTTGGCTTTTTTTTTTTACAAATAGTTGGCCATTGACTGGTATAAAGTATTATCAAAATTCCTTCAATGAATGGACAGTGAGACTGAGGAAATGTTTTGTCAGGGAAAGGGGGAAGGGAAGAAGTAAGATAAGTTGCTGTCCTTCAAGCTGTGTATCAGATAAGGCTGTTTTCTAAGGAAAAAAAAAAAGCCTAAATTGTAACAGGAGCAGAAGTATTATATATTTAATTGCAGCAGCTACTGGTCTTTCATGAAGAGAGCCTCTAATCAAGGGCTTTGATTATAAGGGACACAGCTGAGATAAATATCTTATTCAACATTTTGAAAGGAGAAATTCCTCAACCTGGTCTTTTAAGAACACATTAGGTACTACAAACTACAACTGTGTTGTGAATCAAGCCTACCTTTCGATAAGGATCTCTTTTGCTGTGTTTACCTAAAATGTGATAATAGTGTCTAGTCTATAGAAGAACTACTTAATCCAAACAGTGGCACAAGAAAATACATAAGCAAACAGTAATAAATGCCATTAGAATAAAATTTTACACTTAAATGAGACATGCATTAAATGTGTTGCAACGTCCAGCAAGCCCAGGCTGTATTCCTTCAGTGGAAAAATTCTCTAGAGCCACAACACAAGGACATTTCCCAATTCTTACTGTTAAGTGAGAAGCGCATAGCCTTCTTCCAGCTCACTTTCTTTTCTCATTTGATTTACCTCTTTTTAAACTGAAGATTATATTCTGTAACTTCACACATGTAACTTGTGTCATTCTAACAGTATGTGGGGCTATTCATGTGAACAAAGCAGTGGAAGTTGTTAAAAATTGATGGTACTCTCACAGAAATTTCGAAAGTCAGTAAGACTAGGAAGTTTGTGATGCTTCTAGTACCAGGGGGCTTCACCTGTGGCTACTGTCCACATGTGGTATTGTAAAATGTTGCAAAATGGAGTTGTCTTTCTATGGTTTAATAGATTTTTGTTTTTATTTTGAGTTTATTGGCTTGGGGTTTTTTTTGTGGTACTTGGGAACATTTAGAAAGAGGCAACATGAAACACATATTTGACAACAAATCAAAACAAAGTTTGAGTCCATAACTACCCTACAGGGTGTCTTTAAAAAGTAAGCTATGAAACAAACTCCAAACTGAGATCAGTTTAACCATCTAAACTTTATATGAAAGAATTGTTATCCATCTGTCATCTATTTTGTAATCCTTATTCATGTCTACACGTGAAGGCCTTGATCATGTCCACTTCCCCTGCCAACCAGCTGTGACTTGAAGAGTTTGGCCTGTTGTTAGAGCTCTTTTTATCAGTTTCACTTTCACTTTCTTTAACTTGAATCTGCATGGGCAGTTTGGGCATCACCAGTCCAGGCCCTGAGTAGCTTATTCTGCCTCCTGATGACCAGGATTTCATTGCTGCACAATTTGTGCCCAAGTGCAGAAAGGGCTTGTTCCTAAGTGATGAAATAAATGTGCAGGAGCCTGAAAGAAACCCAGCCTATCACTGTCAGCTTGGCACAAGGTAAACACTGGAAATTCCGAGTGGTAGAGCACAAGTGAAGTATTGCACAGCTGTAAAGCTGACCTACAGTCAGAAGATGAATTGCTTCCACTCAGGATCTGATCTGGGCTGAGTGAGTTCAGTGGGACACTTTCCAGCAGAAATTAATTCCGAGCCTCCTTGATTTCAGGAGGTGACTGGATGTTACCACACATCTCTGTTTTATGAATGAGAATGCAGGATGGTTCCCACTGCTTTCACTGACATTTTTTGTCCATTTGCCAGAGCTTAGAAGGGAGTTGCTGCCTAGACCATTTAATTTAAGCCCAGGACTGGTATTACCCTTTGCCTTTGCATGAATATACAGCTGTAGTTAGTAACATACTGACTCAACAGATCCATTCAGTGTGGGGGCTCATTTAAAGTGGGCCATATCTACTGAATTTCCTGATAAAAATATGTTTTTACTACTCCACAGAGCAGCCCAGCTAGTGGAAAGGGAGTGAGACTCTTCCATCACCAACAAAATCCTGTTCCAGCTGCCCAGTCCTTACTACAGGTGATGAAGTGTGAATCAGATAGAGGACAGCTCAACTTTCACATGCAGGATTAGCTGGCAGCGTTGCTGAATAGAAAAATAATCTTTTCACCATTATAATGAGCAAATTTGATCTGGAGTGAAAGGTGTAACCTACACTGCCATTCTTCACAAAGTGGTCTTTTATCACAGAAGCAAACTTGAGTCCATTTCCTACTTTTTAAAGGAAGAACAATTCCTCTGCTAGTATGTTAATATATTTTTCTCTGGTTTGTTGATAATTATAAGACAGTTACACTGACTTCCTTCCTTCTTCCCCTCTAGTTATCCATGGTAAATACCCAAAACCCATTTTCTCAACACAGACCATAACTTGTTGATTTACATGCAGTAAAGGTTCAATGCAAATCTAAACTATAAAAACAGTACTCACATTATTTAACGTAGAGTGATTCCTCATTGAGTTGCAAAAAACAGGAGAAAATGCAAAGAATCTCTTTGCAAGAAATGTCTCAATACAGTGGGTCAAATTCTGCTCTTAGTTCTGCAAAAAGATGTCATCAGGTCTGGGTCTAGCATAAAAAGAATCAAGAATATGTTTAATTATTAGCACGTGAACAATTCTTTTTGCCCTCACTGGAAGGGCTATATGATATAAAATATGCTCTTGGGAACACCACTACTTCCACACTCCAGTTTAACTGCAAGCCTATGTGTCTTCCTGGAAAGTAGTCAGCACTTGAAAGTGTTGACTTCAAATTCAGAAGTTATATTGAGCACCTAAGTCTTCTTGAAGAAAATTTGCTTGATTCCAGTGGGTTTTTTTAATCCAGGGGCTTTTAGCCAAGGGGTTTAAAAACTCTTTAGAAATCAGATTTAAACCTTCAAATATAGACTAAAATGTGGGCTTGAGCTGATTTTTTTTTCTCACTATTCTAAGTAATTAAAGCTAGAAAAGAAGAGCCTCAGACTCTTACATTGTTCATATAAGAAGAAAGGTCTTCATGGGAACAAAACCCAACTAAAACTATCCTGACTCAGCTATTTTATTGTTTTCTGAGGAAAAAATTTCAGGCCTAATTCTGATTTTGAATATGAAGTTTCACATCACAGAATAGCTGTGAATAACAGCTGATTTTTACCAGAGAAATGTCACATATGTCTCAAAACTGTCAGTGTTAAACAAGAAAAAGGCTTATATATAAACAACTTAAACACAACTATTGTATAATCTTAAAGTTCAAATAGGAAAAAGTCTAAAGTCCTCCTTATAGCATTTTCGGTGGTCAAACATTGAGAGTGAAGACAGAGCACTTCTTCTTATAGTTAATGAACTCTTCCTCAATTCTCAGCTCATTTGTCAAAGCTTCTCATTTCCTTATGGTTTTTTATTGTTGTTATTATTAATAATCTGCAGCTACTGAAACAGAGAAAAAACAGGTTTTTTAATTTTTTTTTCTCAGGCTGGGTTGTACCCCTTTACAGAAGGCAAATCTCACATAAATATTACTTGTTGCTACCCACTTATATTTTGTGTCTCTGACTCACCACACTTCACATATTTGTCTGGCACAAGGACTTCATATGATACTATTCTATGGCCAGTGAAAAATCAGTTGTTTTGATAAAATACTTGGTAATCTTTTAGAGAAGGAAACAACCCATGCCCGTTAACACAAGCTGTTGTGAACCTTTCTCATCATAGCTCCAGTACTTGAGATAAAACTTTTTCATTGAGATCCTTTACCAGTTCCATCAGTCTGATCTTCTGTTTGAAGACAGCCTCACTATTTCAGCAGACTGGGTTTCTCTAGGCCACAATTCAAAACCTTGGTTTCTTCCTCCATTTAATTGCTCACAAAAGACTTGAAGGAAACGAGCCAGTAAATACCCTCAAAAAAATAAATTCCCAAACCAGCATGGTAATAATAATCATAATAAAATAAAGTCTTACAATAAGTAGATTTCTAAATTAATGAGAATTTATGAATACTACCAGAGACTCTTGCTGCTATGGATTTTAAACAGACGTTGGGCAGATGCTGCACTGATAGCTGATATCATAAATCCCTTGTGATACACAAGTAATTGACCTCCACTGTAAGATTAACATTGGACACAGGTCTGCACCAAACCTGTGAGCCTTTAACATCCCAGAATTTGTGGAATATTCACCAGGGTATTCTAAAGCAAGTTTATTACACCAAGTCTGAGCTTTAAAAACAAAACTCCTTCTACAGCTCTAAAATTTGCTCCTCCGAACACCAGAGCTTAATGTGCTCCTTCAGTCTAGAAAGAAAGTGTGGCTCACACAAAGAAATACCTTCTGCCATGACGTATAACCATTTCAGTGAACCCACTGAAAGCAGGGATTACTGAGCTGGCCTGATATCACAGAATAAACATTTAATAAGCAACAAGAGTATGTTGTATGCTCTTATTCTAGGCTATTTTAAATTACTGGTATGGACATCTCAGCAGCATCAGCTGGAATTAGTGGAGACTGAGCATGACAGACCATGGGTTTGCTCTGACATAATAGTGGAAATATTCAAAGCTAAAAAAAAGGTAACACTTAGCCATGACCAGACAAAAATATTTTATAAGGTTTTCATGGGAATAATTTCTACCAATNCTACTGCTAATAAAAAACCCCAAACAGACAAAACTTCTTGGCAGCGAGAGCCATGAGAATGAAGAGATTCTTCATTTATTGATGTCTAAAAGTAAAACTACATTCTGACCTCAAAATGATGCTTTGTCAAGAAAAAAATAAAATGCTTTCATCAGGCTCAAGTGATTGGTCTCAATGGAAGAGTAACTGGATGAAATTCAGTTGAATGTGATTCTCAGGAGAATAAACCAGATCATTTAAAGGCACTTCTGCCCATAGCTCCATGAATATTCATATAAATCAGGATCATGAAAATGTAGTCAAACTCCTCTTTTGCTTTGCCTTTGAGCTATGTTCACATATTTCTTGTGCACTAATTTAAAAAGTCTGAGCTCAAATGAATCACTAAGTTTCTTCTGGTTTCCCAATGCCATCCAAAACCTGTGGAGTCAGATCTTAACCAGCTCATCTTAATTTAAAATATCTTTTTTTTATTTTAGTCAATTTCAACAAGCTCTGTGTAAGTTTGCAAACAAATTTTATCCTGTCAAATTTTAGTATGTTCAATTTTTAAAGTGCTGCTTTTAATTGTATCTGCTGTCATCATGTCTTAGGGCTGGGAACTGGACTTCTGGATGCTATAATAATGCACACTATTATATAAATAAAGAGCAAAATAGGAAGCTTTGG
>WEIV01000360.1:4490-122245 GCA_013390005.1 Calyptomena viridis | reverse complement strand
TTTAGAACAGTATTATTAGTCACATGAATATTTTCACGTTTCAAATGTAACTTGAGCACTTAATAGTACTTGGATTACTGACCTAAGTGCTGTAAGTGATAATATGCCTGTTTCAGTGATATTTCCTCTCAAATGATTTACTCTGATTCTGAATATCTCTGAGTTTTTATACCAAATATGAGAATGCAGATTACTAGAAGTTATGTAAAAGGAGCTGATCAAATTACAGATAATGTGGAAAATCACATTAAAACTTAAATTAATGGTATGCAAGTCAAAGATGAAATAATTTCACATGAAAAAACAAACCAAACCTCCAGGAAAGAGAAATACATTTTCAGCTGACATGTATCAAGGGAAAATAGTGCACATAATTAAACCCTCTTCTTAGTAATGCTTTTGCAAGGAAAAGGACCGTTTTTCACAGTTTCCGTATTCTGAAACCATTTCTGCAAGAAATTTTGTGTGGTGCATTCAACAAGCAGCCCTAGAAACCATGGGAAGAGCACTNCCTCTCAAATGATTTACTCTGATTCTGAATATCTCTGAGTTTTTATACCAAATATGAGAATGCAGATTACTAGAAGTTATGTAAAAGGAGCTGATCAAATTACAGATAATGTGGAAAATCACATTAAAACTTAAATTAATGGTATGCAAGTCAAAGATGAAATAATTTCACATGAAAAAACAAACCAAACCTCCAGGAAAGAGAAATACATTTTCAGCTGACATGTATCAAGGGAAAATAGTGCACATAATCAAACCCTCTTCTTAGTAATGCTTTTGCAAGGAAAAGGACCATTTTTCACAGTTTCCGTATTCTGAAACCATTTCTGCAAGAAATTTTGTGTGGTGCATTCAACAAGCAGCCCTAGAAACCATGGGAAGAGCACTTCTGAGAGTGGTGTTAAGAGCCTGGTTCTGCAAAGCCACGTGGAGTCACATCAAAATGGCACCAAGCCCAGCAAAGGCTTTTTTGTGTACAAGCAACACGGACACGATGGGAATGTGGCCAATTCAAGCACACTGTGTTTCTGCTGAAAGAGTAAAAGCAAATGAGAATTTGTTGCTCCTATTATCATTTCTCATTGCTCCATATGATGCAGTGGACAAAGTATTCTGTTTTGTTGCTGTTGCATTTTAAATGTATATAAATACTATTAGTCTCTGTGGCTCTGAATCATTCAGCTTCCTCAGGCACATGCGTGATGGCATAAATAGTCCTGACTGAACCAACAAGATTATTTATCCTCTTAAAAGATACAGACACAGGTTTAGTATCTTTACCAAAATGGGATACTGATTCCCATTATTTGTGGTTCAGTTGTTTTCTGTGTCATTCTTTTCTTTCACTTCTTTTTGTTCAAATAAACTATTTTTATGTAAAATGAGAATTACACTAATAAAACCTCCATGTCCCAAAATGTTCAACTTTCTCACTGAGCAATCACTTTAACTCACATTAATAGTCCCATTTGACTCAAGCATTTCTTATGCAAGTAAGTAGGAACACTCAATAGCAGGGAAGCACATTCAGCCCCTGTCATTTAGGTACTGACCCTTAAGACTGATAGGCTCATGGAGTAAGGAAAAAACCTTGTAAACAAAAAAAATAAACACAGCCCCATTTCCATAATGAGCTAAGAAGCTGGGTGCAAAAGGTCAAAAGCTAGACAGAAAGAAGATTAATATTTTCTCTGTGTTCTTCTGTTGTCTGTATCACCTGGAGCAGGCAGACCTGGACTTTGTTACAGGTAAATAATTACAGTTGTATCTGCCATAAATATCCACTTGAAGGGGCTACTGCAAAAAAATTGAGATTGTATCTCCAAGCAACTGTCAAATGGCTAGAATAAATTTAGAGGGCTTGAAATACTGATGTACACTTTCTATCATAGATATCTCTTGGTCTAGACTTTCAGGCTGCATTTTGACAGAACACATCGGATGACTGAGAAATTAGGGACTCAGGACCAAAAAAATTACATAGTGTTGGCACTTGTGGTTTGTGTCTTCCTTACCTGTGGTACTAGAAAACAGGAAGTGATTGCTTCACAGCAAACCCAGAAATATTAACAGGACATATCCTTTTGCATTTTAAATACAGAAGACAATAAATCTTTGACCATGATGGCAAACCTAAAGAGGTCACTGAGTAATGGTAAGCATAATATCTGTACTTTTCAGTGCTATAATAAATCTGACAGTGCTCTTTTTCAAAGTTGGGATGCTTCTGTATAGATTAAAGATCAAAAGTTTCCTTGCCCCCCAAAAGGAAAAGAAAAAAAAAGAAAAGCACACACATCCACTGCAATCACCTGTTTTTCATTTTACATATTTGGTGGAATAGAGAGTGAAAATAATATGCCTGTCTCTTTTAGTGTGGGTGATATTCTCATAAGCCCTGACTGAATGAGAAAAATCTGTCCCTTATTTAGAAGAATAGATAGGAAAGTCATTCAAACTTTGAACTTCCTTGTGTGTTTACTCTCCTTTCTCTTTCCCAAGCACACATTAAAATATCATTATGGGGATTCCTTCCCAGGCTGACCCGCAAGCTCTGATTTCAGTTTAGATCACCACTCCAGTGCAGATAGTGCTGACCTCCCTGTAGCTGTGTCTGACCGTACCTGTCTTCAGGGGTCATGCTACGCCTGCTCCAGAAAACTCCCCTCAACATTTCTTAGGTCAGATTAGATGGTTTTTGGGCTACAATCTAAGACATTAATACTTCAGAGCCTGCAGCTTGGAAACCTTTTCCTTAACACATAACACATGTAGAAATACAGTGCTCCTTGGAATAAACATCCCGCAGACACATAACAGTTCTACTAAACAGACCTATTTCCACCTGCACTTGCAATGCTGCTGCTGCCCTCACCGAGGCTGAACTTGTAACAGCCAGGGAAAAAAGAAGTAGCAAATAGCATGCATGGAATTCTTTCTTTCTTTGTGTATGTAATTATGGAACTCCCCAAACTCCAGAGACTCTTTGTTTATGATAACCTCAAATATGAAGTATATTACTGAAATAAAGAAGTAAAAGGATGAGAATTCTGTTAAAAAAAAGGCAGACATACAACATTTTCTAAGATACTCCCTTTCTCTTCTCACTCATTACTTGCCATGGCTCTTCCCTGAGCCATGACTTACCTAATTTACAGGTCAGGCCACGTGTTATTGTTTAGCAGACTGAGATAATCAGTGGAAGAATAATAATCCAGGAGTATTCAGCTGGACAAGCTGAGAAATCCAGCATCACTGAGCTACCAACTACAGCAGGCAAGGAGTAAGAAGACAAGAAACCCAGCAGTTGAAATGAATTTCCTGGGGGATGTACATATATGTACCCTTCACTGGACCTTAGGACCAGCTTTGGGCCCTGGTGGTGGATGTTTTTCAGCATGTCTGAAGTGGAACTGCAGTCTGAATGTTATCTGTCAAGCCTCTCCCTGCCCCACTATCTGTGAAACTGAGGGTGTATAAAGGTGTGGTAGAGAGCACTGTCTGCAGCCTTTAGTTAGAGTTTGGGAACTATCTGTACTCTTCTCTTATAATAATCTTTTCCCACTTTCTATGTTACAGCAAACAGAAATCACCTATTGTAGGGAGCCATCTGTGTAAGAGGATCTCACCAGAGAAAGCTCCAGCTCGTTGCTGTGGCTTATTTTTCACACCAAAGCAAACCTACTCTCCTGGGCTCTGAAGACTGCTGAGCAACGTGCCCTCTTCACTGTCCAAGTTCCCCACAGCCTAGTCACTGCCTCGCCTACTCGGGAACATCTGCTTATCCTGCCTCTCTGATAGTGATACAAATGATAATTTTTCAATCTTCCAGCAATTATCTTAGCCCTTTTTCTCATGTTACCATTTCAGTGCAGCAGGAGTTCCCTGGGAACAACGACCATTCCACTAAATCTGTCCTCATGACACTTTACTGTCTGCAGATGGTGTGTGATTGACTTTGCTTTCCAAAATGAGAATTTTATCCTTAGTAAATTGTTTTGATTGCATCTGTGAAGTACATCTGTTATCCTATAACTAAAGGTAGCATATAGGTTTGTATATTACCTGATTTTATGGACTAAATTCACAACTGTCCATTAACTCTAAATATTATAATAATACTTGCTTTGACACTGCTCAAATAACTGCTTTAGTACACTGGTGTCAAAGGAAAGATTCTCATGAGTGTCACAGGAGGTGAACAGATTCTCAGCCTGAGTCATGATCTAAATTAGCACAACTTTTTATGCATATGCATTTAGGTTGACTGAGTTTGTACATTACTCATTTGCCACTGTGTAACAAGGGGACATACCTTTTTTAAATTTTTTTCACCAAGCAGCAACTGTGTATTCAAAATCTTGTGGATTGCAGGACTGTGAAACCTGAAACCAGATGTTTAGAGGTTTCCAAGTCAGTTAGAAAGTTTTGCAGCCCCTGTTTGCATTGCATTTTGAAAAGGACATGATTAATTCAGTCCAGGACTACAACGAAGGTTAGTAACATTGTAGTTGGAAATACATGAATTATTCTAAACCTCCTGAACTCTATTATTCAGGAATATTTCCAACTAGTAAATGTAAACAAGCTAACAGGCTTGCTTTGCCCTTTCTCTTACCATGAGTGATATGCCAGGATAATGCATGAATACCAGTGTAGCTGAAGATACAAACAGGCCCAGCTGCAACTCTTTATTTAGATTTGCCAGGCAGCAAGGTGGCAGGTTTAAGTCTATCACCAACTGTGAGGCTTACAGAATAACTGCAAGGAAAATCAACCAAAAGATATGTAAACTGCTGTTTAAATGCTATTTCTGTGCTATTTTCCAATTCAGAAATTTAGAAATCCTTTAATTAGATTTAGGTCTTTTTGTATGAAATGAGGAAAGCAGAGGAAAAAGAGTGTCAAAATCAGTGTCAAAATAGCTGATGTAGGTCACTAACACCTATGGACATGTAAATGTCAACAGTTTATCAAATCACATATCTCAATTCTGCCTGAGGGTGTTAGCAACAGAATTATACTAGTCCAAAGTAAATCTATCTTATTTTTTTTTGTGCATGCTTTTCTAAAACAAAGACTTTACAAAGTCAATTTTGCTTTCTACTCTTCCAGAGTAGGACAAAACCAACACAGGGACTGAGACCTCCCTCCAAACATCACTGTCCTTACCTGGGGTTTGCAGAAGTGCCTGTAATAATGCTTTACAAACAAGTTGTTATGACAAGAGCTGTTTGAATTCACAGAGGGCTGTTCATCCAGGAAGTCCAAAACACTTTGTCATCATGTCTAGTACTATTTTACAAGGCAGAAACTAATGGAAAGAATATTCAAGACCTATGCCTATAGTTGTACAGCAAGTGAACAACAGAATTTGGAAAAAGCCCCATCTCTCAATTCAGGGCTGCTCCGCAAGGTCAAAGATAACCCTGTGAAGGGAGGAAAAAGAAATTCCTGTGTTTCTGCACTGACTAAACTTTTTGTCATTGAATAGCTACAAAGCCCACTTAGAGAAAAGCTGGCAGAAACACAGAAGTGGTCACTACCTAGTGCACTCAGATAAGTATTATTCCTGTTCAGTAGATTAGCACATTCATGAGTTATATACTTTGTCAACACTTTTTCTTAGCGTGCGTAGACCAGATTTCCACTACATCATTCAGAGTTTAGCAGGGAACAAAATTAAACCCTCAGTGTTTTCAGCACTGTGCAACCTGCAAAGTCATTTTTCAATGCACTTAACAGGTTATCATGGAAAAGTCTAATAAATGGTGAGTTTTGCCTTTGACTTTCCCTTAGCAGAGCTCATTGTTCATCTAATTTTTGCAACAGATTTCCTACCTCGTTCAAAACTTCAGCTAGAAGTGCTTTCCTGTTACATATTGCAAACAGACATATACAGTGACTCAGAAGCTTGGATCGGGTTGTGTAGTCAATATAGTTTTTGGCAAAAGACTGGGAAGCCTTTTTCTGGCTGAAAGCTAAGAATGATAAAAATAGATTCTAATTTTACAGTCACTGTGACAAACTGGCTTCCAAAAGCTTCACAACAGCACAAAGGGAACAAACTAGCAAAAGGGAAGTGAGCTGGAAAGATATATATTTTTCCCCAACAAGGCTCAAATTCACCATCTTCTGAGGTTTACAATGATCTTATATCATCACATATGGCATGTGCTGCACAATGGCAACCCAGAAGTCAGCTTAGCTTGCAAGCAGCCATTCTCTTCCAAAGCTTTTCTGTGAGCTCAACACATTTAATTCACAATCACTTACAGACCTTATAGAATCCTATAAAATAACCTAGTTGCCTGAATCATCTCTTACCTACAAGATATAATTTTATTCTATTTCATATGATTTCATTATCTTATTTTTGTCACTTGATCTCATTTTTCTTGGGGTTCTAAAGGATTTAACAACGAATGATAAGAATGAGATTATCAGCACAAAAATAGACAATAATTAAATGTCAGTCATGTCTGTGACAGAACAAATGCAATTCTGTATCTCACTACTTTTAGTGCTGCCTAGTGCAATACTCATTAAATATTTTTAATGTTAATGCTGATAGTTTTGCAGTTTTTTCAAACAGATGAAATACATTTCGCTTACCTACCCTTCATTCTTCCTCCTCTGCAAATAAGTTTTTTTCCAGTGAAAGATTAGAGTAGTTGGTACCAAGAATTTCAAATGGGATTGTTTATGCATCAAAGAGGAAGTATTAATAACAAAAATGCACTCACAGTATGATTGCTTTGTGATGATTAGAATATAAATTGTTAGTTCAATATATACAGACATACACACACACATTGAATTATGTGCCTAGCCATGGTATGTCTTTTGCATTCCTCTAACATCTGATAGTCAGATGCCACGTCACACGGATACTTGCCAATTGCTTTTATCACTAAAAAGTTTGTCTATGATGTTGCATGGAGCTGACAACCCACCGTACTCAGAATCCACCTGAAAACCTGCTACCCAGAGAAATGTCTTGCAATCACAGAGATGAGGGAGAAGGAGGCAGCCTCTGCCCCAGGATAAAGGAAGCAAAGGCATTAACTTCACACAGAAAGCTAGTTTTCTCATTGTTGATGATGAGAGGTACATGCTAAACAATAAATTAAGTGAGCACAGTCAGTGGTGGACAGAAAGTCCTTTCTGCAGGCTCCACTCCACCACATGTGAGTTATGGGGTCATCTCTAACTTGTGAAAATAACTCACATATCACACTCTCCCCATCGCTATGCTTCTTGCTACTTCTGTCGGTGGAGCTGGTGAAAAGCATTGGAGCTGGACAAGGATTGAGGAGACTGAGAGTAACCATTTAATAAAGAGTCCTATGGTAACTCTATCAGGCTTGTGGGGCTTGTGGAAATGCCAGCCGGAGAAAGGCCAGCCCCTGTCTCTCCAACCGCACTTTGTCATTCCTGACCTTCATCTAAGGGTAAGATGCTCTTGAGCACAACAGCACATGGTTTTACAGGACTGGAGAGGGGCTGAAACTGCACCTGTGCCATGGCCCTTGTCCAAACCTCCACCGACCTTCAGGGGAAAAGAAATTTTCCCAGGAATACAGTGAGCAAAACAACGAGATAAACAAGCAGCTGACCGTGAAAGCTATGGGAATAAATAACACAGTGTTAAGCACAGGCTAGGGTAAGTATGTGAACCTTCAGTCAAAGTTCTGACCTCAGCTTTTGCAGACATACCCAGGCTCACTTTAATTGCCTGGTTTGCAGGGTGAAGGAAAAGCAGCTGCTGCAGCACAGAGCCCACGGCAGGTTGCAAACACCCCCTGACTGGGCAGCACGGAGCTCTCTGTTGCTGTGCCCTGGTCAGCCCCACTCTCTGAGCAAAATAAATCTACCTGTCACATCCACTGGAGTGACACAACTGATAACTGGGCAGTAAGAAACTGCAATGAAAGAAAAACTGCCCTTCTGGTTTTGGTAATGTGGGCAACTGCCCCCATGTCCCTGTGGTGGGCTGGGCTGGCTTTGATCAGTTACACTGCTATTCAGCAGCTGAAGCAGCCAGTGTATAATGTCCTCCTCACTCCTTTAATAGGAAAAGGCTGCCTTTATCCATGAGACAGAATCATGCTTATTATCATGTTAATTAATACATTTCTAATGAGAAGCTGTTTCTCCAGTTTATACAGAGCCAAAGTGAAAATTGAAATGATTTTGCTAATTTAAAAAGAAATTACTTAAAAAATAAGCAAGGAAGAAACTTCAAAGAGCCAAACAAAAGGAAAAAATATTGGCACTAATGAAATGTTGGTTAATTATCCTTTTGTTCACTCTTTTATATAATTTCCTCATTCTTAATTGTCTCATCTAATTAGATTATAACTGTTTACAACAAGAATAATATTCTACTCTGTATTGCATATGGGGTCTTCATAATACAATACAAACAAATACTACTAATAATAATTAACAAAGAACTTTCTTTTGCAATGTGAGTCTTTCCAAGCCAGGGAGTGTAGCATCCAGGAGTAACCAGTTTCTGGGCTTGGCTTTATCAATGACAGAGCAACAGACTTCAAGATCTTGCAGATTTGGTTATTTCTACTCCTCCTGTGCTTGACCAGCTTCCTAATGCTGTTCTCTGCTGATCACTGTTCTCATACCCAAGATCATCACCTTAAAGCAATTATACTCTGTAGGTTAATGCTCTTTGTTATCTGCTGAAGGGAACATGTGTCATTAGGCAGCAATAGCTGCTAGCCTAAGGAGGACCTGCTTTCTGAGGCTATCCAAGAAAACGTTGGTCTGTCTGGTCTCAACATCAGCAATACCTGTTCAGAGTCCAACAGAACAGTGAAGCCACTGCATTTCTGGTGCTGAAGGGCAGTGCATGGGGTTTTCGGAACAGTTACAGCTTCTTCTAGGAAAGTCAACAGTCTCTCCCCCTTCCTTTGGGCATCTCAGTTTTGGACAATATTCTTGTTAAGTAACTGCATAAATTATTCTTTTTCATTGTAGTATGACAGTATGTGGCTTCAGGAGAGGCTGAGGGCTCACTGAGATTGTGCCTTCACACGCTCAAAGGCTTTCAAGAGCTAACAGAAGACAGATAACAACATTTCCTTTCTGCCACCTGTTAATTCTTTTTAACAGATGGAGAAGTGGAGAATGGAGAGATTAAAAGCCCTGATACAGGAAACCATATTTTTTCAAGACAGTGCTTAAACACATGCTTCAGCAAGCACAGGCTTCTGTCCCAGTGAAGCTGAGCACTTGCTTAAATAGTTGTCTGACTTGGGATCTAAGTGACTCTTTCAGAGTCATAAAAGTGGTGGAACAAGCTGGCAATTAAACCTCCAGTCCACATTGCAGCCTTGGTCGTACCTTCAGAGAGTCCCTTTCCAAAACTGTAGCTCTGGAGAACTCTGTCCTTAGGCTCTCTGGCTGGAGGCTGCAGCCAAATCTGTGTCAGTTATTTAGATAGAAAGGTTACTTCAGGTTCAGGTACAAGTTGCAGACATGACACCAGGTAAAGGTGAAAAAACCAGAAAGAGCAATTAAAGGCATTAAATGTCAAGTCTCCTACAGTTTAAGCTGCTGTAAATAAGGAAACAGTGGGATTTACCGAAGTTTATAATGCAGGTCAGAAGTGAATCAGATCCATCAACAGATACAATTCTGTGCAAACCTCTGTGATGCTTCTACTCATTTTAGCATTTCATACCTTTACTAAATTACAATGAAAATAATAAAATTTTGGAGTTGAATACTAACTCTTGTCAATGTATCATAGGCTTAGGAGGCAAAATATTTCTTGGGAAGCTGAGAAAGGCAGTCTTGCAGGAGATAGGATGAACTCAAAGTAGGGAGAGGTCTCCTGCAAGCTTCTTCTTTGACCTTGGGCAACACCCTTAATTACTGTGTGCCTCAGTGTTCCCGAGGAGTCCCTGTCCCATTCATGTATTCAGGAAAACAATCCTCTCTTCTTCCCGTGCTTTGTCTGCCTTG
Organism: Calyptomena viridis; assembly: GCA_013390005.1. Classification (NCBI taxonomy): domain Eukaryota; kingdom Metazoa; phylum Chordata; class Aves; order Passeriformes; family Eurylaimidae; genus Calyptomena; species Calyptomena viridis. The sequence goes on along the minus strand of WEIV01000360.1, from coordinate 112,246 downwards.
CCTACTTCAACTTTTAGAAACGCAGAGGCAATACTGTTTTTAACTACCACAATCCCCTTCCTCCCTATCTCAAATTAACCCCTTGCAGAATGGCCCCTACTCCAGCTCTTCCAGAGAGCTGTAACCTTGCAATAGCTGCGTGTCAAATCTGTCAGTAAATTCTAGACAGTTTTCATAAAATCGTGCTGTACAGTCTCTTGCAGCATGATAAACAACTAATGCACACATTGCAGATACTATAAAAATAATCCACAAAGCCTTCACATGCAGCTACAAAGAGATTTTCAACTGAGATAGGGAATGCCATATCTCATACCTGGGCCTTTCCAGATGTGCTGCCTTGCTGTCCATTACTCAGACATGCAGAGGTGAGACCTCCACATCTCCTCCATGTTTTTTTTCTCTTTCTCTGGCACATAATCTGCCCAGAGAAAGGGGTGTTTGCCACAGTGCCCCACAAAATGGGATGTCATCTTTGCAGGGGACTTTCACTACCCCTGATGTAAGTTTAGCAGAAAATCTCTTTCATTTTTATTTCTGTAAGTCTCTGTGTATTATGGTATGTTCTCATATATACATTTGAAAGCATTATGAATTTTTAAAATAATCCTTATTTAAGCTTGGGGAAAAATAAAACAGATGATATGAAAAGTAAAGTGTTAAACAGCATAGTAAGGGGAAAACACTTCAGTTTGGATGCTTTTCAGGTCCTTATTCCATTAAAAACTGTATCTGCTTTCATAGATGATATTTTGCTATTATATGCAAATTCCTCATTTTAAAGGAAAGCTTTGTATAACCTGCCTATTTGGCCTTTGTTAGTCATGCTACAAAGGCTTAGAATCTTTGAAGATTGTCTTAACTAAATAGAGCCACAAGAACAACAATGCACTTTCTTCCAGTCACTGATCAGGCTTCTAAAGAGTAACTAATAATGCGAATTTTAAAGAGCAAAAGGCAACAAGAAAATATTTAATAGTAGAACTAACAGCGCAGCATACCTTCTGCAGAAACCTGTCTGCTTTACTTTCCTTTTATCAATATTTCCAAGAAAGTAAATTTGTCGCTGTACAGTTGAGAATCTTTCAAAGATCTACTTTAATGTTTCACGCTACGTTTGCAAAACAAGAGTAATAAAAATAATGACACCATTATTACTCTTCTCTCTTTGTTTTCAGTTCATCACTTGCATATTTGAATAATGAATTATATTCACATTATCTCTACACTTTTGCTCTTGACTTCCTCTGCTGGCTGAAAGTAAAGCTATTATCCAGTTGTCAGCTCTGAAGAGCCATTCAACACAGCAGCCAACGGTCCTGACATGTAGATATACTACTGTGCAAAATTATCTGGAGTACAATTTCAAGCTATATATGAGAAAATTACCAGCCAGCGTAAAAATGAATCTTCAGCTAAGGTGAAATATTAAAAATTTCATCTGGGCCACTTTAGAACATAAATAAGTGGACAACAGAACTAGTTGTGAATTAGGCACAAAAGGCTAATTAGCACTATTGTATCATCTTGATTGACTTAAAGTCTATTAAATCACTATTTTATTGTCTGAATCTCTGAACCTTACAGGAAAAATAGAACCTTCTTCTATTAAGAGGTGCCTGTTCATTCTCAGATCTGCAGCTTTTGACTGAATTTCATTAAGACTCATTCCACTAACCAATACTTTGCACATGTAATTTCCTGATAAAGGAATGATTGTTTGTATCAGTTGATTTATATAATTTTTTTTATTAAGTGCCATGTTAAGTTATAGACAAATCACATAAAACAAAACTCACACAATTTTCCATTAGTGTTGCATCCCTTCATGTGTTTATAAATTTAACTGGAGCTTCAGATAAAGTTAGATTTTCATGATGCAGTAGAGGGCAAATGCAGCTTAGCAGCAAACATTCTCAAGGGCAAAGATTTTTTCTCTCATTGCTCAAATGTTTTTGTCAGGAAAGAATAACTAGAGGTTGGGAAGGTGAAGAGGTGCCCTCTACCAGACAGAAAGCAATGTCCCCAGGATGACATGAAACAAAGAGGTGTGAGAGCAAACAGGAAATTTGAGCAAGATACTGCGCTTGCTTTGAAGAACTGTCTATGAGAAGAGCAGCTACTGATCTTCAACTTTTATTCTTCTAAATCAGCTGCTTCAATCCCTTTTCTACCCATTAGACCTGTTCCTGTTTGCAATACTACATTGGGAATGATCTTCAGACTTTTGAAAAGGAAGAGAGAGAAACCGAACTAGTCTGTAGTGCAATACAAGATGATGATGATAACTGGTTCTCTATAAAGAGTGAAAAATGTATCTCATGGATCTCCTTTGGGGATGTCTCGAAGCGCATCAACTTATATTGAAATTTAGAGAGGGCTGCAATAATTTGAAATGTATTTTCATGGATTATAGCTCCTGAAAATTTACATCTAGAAGAATTTTAGCTCTTTACTAACACTGTTTCATCTCGCAGGATCGCTTAGTGTAACTTAACACTATGATTGCTTCACCTTAAAAGTGGCTGTGTAAGCAATCAGAAGGCAGGATTTATCTAAGAACATGAAAAGAGGATAATCACTTGTCCAGAAAACTCAGACATGCCCTTTTTCATCTCCTGGAAATCCTGTTTTTATGGGATTTGAGGACAGTAGCCATTCCTGGATATCTGGCAGGCTGGCAATAGTAACCTCTTTTTGGTCTGTGGACATCAGCAAGTCCTGGACAGAGGAAAATCTTGCTACATATCAACTGCGTGATGCAGAAAAATGAGTTGGATGTGTTCATGAACGTGCCAAAAAATGTCAACACATGCACAATAAACCCGATATGCCTGGCTTACTGCACACTGGGAATCCATCTCCATAATGCATGCATGCATATTTCTGCCTGGGAAATCATGGATAGCAGCATGGCAACCCTACACAGAAAGTCCTCTTTGAAAGCCATGCTCTTGAGCCAATGTTTAATTCATTAGGTTAGCCTTCCTTAATCAGTGACCAGTAGAACTATTCAGCTCATGATGCATTAAAAGGAAGTCTAAGACACTCCTTCCTAAAATTCCAAATGTATTCATTCATACATGTTATAAAGAAAGAAACAAGATGGAGGGAAATTAAAGTAACATATCCAAAGTTTAGCTCAACTGTTATTGCTTGTAAATAAAAATCACTGTGGTAGCACAATTTTGGGATGGGGGCTTTTTTTGTCTATATGTAATATGTGCTCAAGTGAACTACAGGAGCTGAATAAAAATTAGATTATCCTGATTCCTACCCTGTATATCTGCTATCATAGCACTGTCCACCTGGTAGAAACTACAGTCTGTTGTTGCTTGCAGCCTGTCTCATCTCCCTCAGTGATCTTCCATCCACTCATTATGTATTAAAATGTTTGCTGTGCAAATTGTTAGAGTGTAAGCCCCATGCTACGTGACCAGTCATGGCTTCCTTGTCTTTCCAGCAGCATCTTTGTCCTTTTAAAGAGCCTGAGTGTCCTGATAGTGGGCACACAGATGGGTAAGAGACTTTAGAGCAAGCCCTTCTGCTAACTTGAAAACAATGATCAAAGTTAGTTGGGATTCCCCCTACCTGGCTTCTACACTGAACTATCAGAAGATAGCACCTAGATAGCACCTACAGGGTGAAACCTTGCCCACCTTAAACAAAAAGCACCCTTGAAACATCTTTTTCTGAACTAAAGAGGCAGTGAGACAGTTAACTCAGCTGTCTTAACTTACAGCACAAACTTCCTGAGTTAGATGAGAAAATCCCACACCTAGAACCTACTTGTTACTACTTACATTTAGATATATGCCTAGATGTCCTTGGCTCTAGTATTGATTCCCTGCCTTCAGAGTTGTGAAAAAAGAGAGCTAAGAGCAGTCAGGTGAGGTAGTAGTGCAAGAAGAGGCAAGGGAGTCCTGCTACTTGCTATTTGGGGCTTGTCTGGGAGGTATGAGGCTTATTTTCATCACAGTCTTTCTGCGTGTCTCCTTGGACTGTCACTTAATTCCTTCTCCGTGGTTCCCAGCTTGTAAAGTGAAAGCACCAGCACTTAACTACTTCACACAGATGTTGCCAGAATAAATATAGAGCAATTTGAAGAGCCCTGATGATATAATAATGAGAATCAGATAAATGCCACTGAAGAGGGAAAGAAAGAGGATCAAAGAAAGGACAGCAGAACTATGCAATCACATCTGAAATTAGCATATGGACATTTTAAGTTTCAAATAAAACCCTTTGGGTTATTGAGTATATCATTCTACACAGTAAACATTTTTCCTTATATAAATATTAAAATGTATTCCCACCATAGTATAGTGTTTCTTATATTGAGGAGTATTACTTTGCTCTCCTCATGGCTAAGAAATTTTCTGTAATATTGAATTAAATAAAACATAAGATTTCATGATTAAAGCAGAAACAAGATGCAATTAATAAAAAGGCTAAGACATTTGGTGACAAAGTAGGGACCTATTTTCATTTAGACAGATGTGACAAAGCTTAAATTGCTGAGCTTGTTTTATAAAATAGGTGCAGTATGCCAGTAAATTTTAAATGGAGAAATGATTTTGGTCACAGCTGTCTTTGTGAGTCCATAAATATTGAACACTAGCTTGACTATCAAGGAACAGTCATAAAAAAATAATATTTTTGTCCCAATGTTCTTCCTTTCTAGCTATTTTCACCACTGATGAGATCAGATCCATCTGAGCCAGTTATTCTTCATCCAGATCCCAGTTTTATCCAGAACATATGCAGCTGGGAAGATAAATTTTAATACAAAAATCACAACACAATTAGCATGGTTCTGGTAGCTCAAACCTTGGAAAAGAATATCTTCACGCAAATCAACAGTAAAAAGTCATTAGTCTGGATTTTTCTCTGGATATTGGCAGGCAGCAAAGTGCTTTATTAAACTTCTATAGCAACAAGTGAATACATCTCTGAAGATATGTTGGTTTTAATTCAGTGTTACAGGAAAAATCATTGGCTTTATATTGAGCAACCAAATATTTTCATATTATTTTGCTTGTTTGTTCAGCCAGTAAATTCAATGTCAAAGCAAACAAAATCTCTGGATTTCCTAGAAAATGCAAACAGTGATACTCAAACTACCTGGGATAAAACTGGTAGTTATTGCCACGTGCATTTTCCTAAGTAATCCTCTTTCTTGCCTTTTGTGCCAAAGTAAAACTGAGAGGTATGGAAAGTGGTAAAGGATGGAATTTGAAAAAAAACATGCTGCAACAGCACAAAATCCATTTATGTTATCATTACTTCATTTCTTTCATCAGTGGAGTATGTGGTGGTTTCAAGAAAGGTACAGGGCCCTGTTGAGTTAAATTCTATATGAACTGAGACTGCTCAAGGAAGCTTCTGGCAGAGCTGGGAACTGACCTCCATTTCCACCACCTTCCCCAGTATCTATCTTTCCCTTCATCATGCATACTTTACACAGGAGTCACTCAAAACAGACCTCAGGCTCCATTTAAAAGGAGAATTATATTTGATAACTGTAGTTTCTCATTCATGCTCATCTTTCATCTAGAATCTGTTCTTCTCTCAGTTTTGTTTTCTTGCTTATTTCTGTACCAAATCCTAGGACCCAATTAGTCCTGGGGACAATTTCCAGCCTGCTTGTCCTCAAAGACCATTTTCATGAGAAACTGAGGCCGGCCAGAAACACTCTCTTCTTGTAGGGTATGCACCCAAGAAGTCTCTTCCACCTGGTATGACTATGAATTGCTTTCTTAGAGGTTTCTTTTCTCTCCAGACACTCCTTTTCTGATGTCTAATTTCTCGCAGTTTAAAGTGCTTGGGTCTGCCAAAAAGCAAAGTTGTATGGTCTTGTCCTGGGCCCTGAAAGTGGATCTTGGTCTTGCATCTGTTTATATAGTCATTGTACTGCTCTCCTGCTGGTTTCTCCAATGACATATAAAAATATGAAGGGATTTTGATATGCTGGAACAGTGCATCAACAGCAATCGCATGCACTGCTAGCTAAATTATACCACATATTCCTAGATTATTAAATACTTGCTCCATATCCACCACATGGTCTACTCATCTAACAACCCATTTATGAAAAAGTATCCAGTACTTAGAAGTTAAGACCTTTATAGTTAAGGACTTCACAAATCTTGCATTGCCTATGAAACAGTACACATGTGCACAGCCACACACTTTACCAAGTGTAAGCTCTGGTCCCTTGTTTCCAGACCTGGAGGGTTTACCTCTTGCCTGTTGTTAACTATTCCCTACAGAAATATCTTCATCCTCTTCCTAGTCTAAAAAAGCTGTGTGTCTTCACAGAAACATGGTACCTACTCATGATTACACCAAGGCTGGTGACAAAATTTCCATTTCCATGCAAGAAAGTATGACCTATACATGGCACCAGTAAAAGCAGACTCAAGTACTGAACCCTCAACATAAATAATTTGTAAATAATTTTGCTTTAGTCTGATTCAGGTTCTTCCAGTATGGCCTGCATTTGGAGTTTCAGGAATATTTAATTATATAGAAAGCCTTAAGGGGCAATAACAAGCTGGTTTCTGAGCTAATGGGAGAGAAAAGAATATGAGATTAAAATCTAAAAATTAAATAGAGGGTCATTCTTTTTAATGACTAATAGCTCTCAAAGAATTTAAGTTTCAATTAAATTCTGACTCCAAAGGTATTTATGTAGTCATGAAACTATTTTTAAATATTTCACATTCAGAGTGCTCCAGTTTCCTCAGTGGTCCTGGATAATATCAGACACCATTGTGATATCCAAGCAGCCTTGCAGAAACTCTGTTTTTGCTTTTAACTTCTTGTTCAAAATAGATTCTTTTTTCCTATTCATGACTTTGGAGTTTTTAATGATTTCTTAGAAAATTCTGCTGCCTGTAAGACAAATAATGCAAAATTTTGGCCAGAGTGGTTACTCATACTTTTAAGTACTGAATTAAAAAAAAGTTTGATGACTAGAGCATTCAGGTTGAAAACTATCGTAAGACAAGCAGCTACAAAAGCATCAGGGAATTATTGTCTGTCCTGGAACAAGAATAAAAAAGGGGATCTTCTCCCTTGCATATCAAAAATATTCTTTTTATATGATTGCAGATTGTTCATAACAGAACACACAGCACAGGAATGCATTAATATAATTCAAGTCTAAGAAAATATAAATACTCTCATTTGGCAACATGCAACCACACGACTCTTGGACATCAAACCCAAACCCTTTCTCACACATTAAGAGCAGAGCTTTATCAGCTAACATCTTGCATCACTTTATATAAGCATCTCAGGGACTCCCAGGTTACAAAGCATTGTGATTTTCTAGAAAAACAAAAAGCACAAACACCTTCAATTAGAAGGGAGCTAATGCTGGAAGTAAGGGTCATATCTCACCCCACTCATGACTGGAGCACTGGAGTCCCCCAGGTAAGCAGAGTTCTCCTCTCATCATTCTGAGAGGAGAACTGGCCTTCTCAGAGAACACTATGAGTCCTTTATAAATCTTAGTTTTGGAGATGTATTACTGTGTCTCCGGTCTCAAATGAGATTCCAAGGCATGAGAGAGACACCTATATTGTCCTGCAGGCCCACCAGCTGCTGAACTTGGATATGCCAGCAAGGAATTTCCCCTCCCCTCACCCAGCTTGAGGTATGAATTGATGTTATCACCAACTACCCTAAATGGACCCTCCTTCCACTGTACTGATGCAGTTTACCTCCAGATCACCTGGAGTGTCTACTGTTCTTATTGGGGCACCAAGTGATTAAGTTACCTCACATTATATTTTCCTCTTACAGGCTAAACCACAGAATATTGTCAACAGGGTCTTCCAACCCAATCCAGTCTGTAGTCAAACACTGGGGCTGTTTTTCACACTGCCGATGGTTGTAGTGTATCAGGAATAACCACTGAACAATCAAAAATTAAGTTGGGGGAACCGTGAAGATCCCTAATGTTGGAAGCATCTTGCTGACCCAGGATGACTTTTAAAGTTATCTTATAAACTGGGTAGGCATCCTTGGTTGGGCAGAAACTGAAGCTCTCATTTCTCACAGCCCAATGCCCTCCAGGCTTTGGAGGCTCCAGGCTTTATGCAGGCTCCAGCCATTAGAACCTTGGCCTGGAAATATGCGGTCTTGAGAAGAGGTCAGAAAAAACTCCCCCTCATTTTGATTTTCTGCTTTGTTTTCACGCTGAATTGTGGCAGTTTTTATTTGTAAGAGATTGAATTGTAATGTCACCTTTTTGAGGGTGATGAAATCCAGAGAAATTAGTGCAAATTCCTTTCTTCATGTAAGCATAATTTTTAATAATTTTTCATAATCCAATATCAGGAAAATAATAATAAGAAGAATAATCCCCACAATTATTGAAAAATCCATTTGAATCAAAAACATAACTCCATCACTAGTCCAAGCATAATGACATTTTTGTTTGCCTTTGCTGTGTAGTTGATATTGTGGACCTTCCCCAGTGTGTTAAAGACAGAGGACAGCATATAGTCATTGCTACAAAAATTCTTAAAGGCATCTCTAAAACTACTTTAAAAACCAGCGGTTCACAACTTTTGTCGCTCTAACAAAATTATAAAGGGAAAAAACACACAGGGAATTAAGAATTGCTCCTGTATCATTGAAAGTATATTGGGCTAGATACTCTAAATTTTTATAGTAAGGGATTCCTAGATTCAGGGAGTAGGAAAGAAGAAATGACATTTTTAATAATTGCATTTTATGTGTATATATTTATAAAATCTCATATAATTTGTCCGTTCTACCAAGTGGGAATTGGGGATTAGACTAAGGCTCTACTTAATAAAGGATGGAGCTAGGTGTTAAAATTTCAGATGCAGAAAGAAGCAGATTGACTGTCTGTGAAATATTTGGAGAAAAATGTGGCTCTTTACACTAGAGGTAACACTCCTGCATGTTGGCAACTTGGCTGTTTGGAGTTCCAAGGGACATACAGCACACTGGGTGGCTGTCTTACATGTAAAAATTCACTCCAGACTAGTGCAAAGAGATTTGCCCCCTTGGCCTCAAGCTGGGATTTCTTCTGAACATAGACATGTGTGCCCATTGTGCCAGAAATTCAGCCAGAAAACCCCCAGGTGGCTGAAGCCCCTCACCTCCCCATCCTTTGGGGTGTTGTCTCAACTTCTTCCTCAAGGAAAGAGACTCTCAGGTTTGGTTTTGTTGCTGTCAAATAATGCCATGAACTCCGTTCTACAGCCTGTCTGGGGCTGCAGGCACCCGAATTGAGATAGAGCACAGAGAGCAGCTGGGTGCCTACAAAGCCAGTCGTGGTCGGGAAAGGGTTTTCAGGTTTACAAATGTGTTTATCCTCCAGACTACTAACTGCCACAGCAAGGATCTAGACCTGTCAATCCCACAAAGGAACCCAAAGTGATCCTTGGTGATAATCTCAGAGGCAGTCAGAGAGTCCATAGCACAGTTTGTAACGAAGTGCTCTGCACTCATGGTCCTGTACCACCTCCTTCTCTTACAGGGGACGCACAGGTGGAACATCACAATTTAGCTTTGGGTGTTGAAATTCGAGATAGAACACCAAGAATCCATGAGCTTAAAAGAAAGGGAAAAAGAAAGACCATAACACTATTCAATAGGTTAAGCAACACCATCCTCAGCAGGCATACAATGGCATAACCATTTACCCCAGTGAAGGGCTAGTAGGATTTGTTTTTTTCTAAGAAACAAACTGCAGTTGAACTCAAAATCCCATTAGTTTAAAAACAGCAGACCTGATAATGTTTCTGCTTTTTAAAGCCGTTCATGATTTTGTTTGTGAATTTGATGCAACACAGCTGGAGATATAACAATTATGTCTAACACATACATGCACATGTTACATATACACAATATACACATATATTAACATATCTCCATTTTCTTCATTCCCCAGAAATTAAAGTGACAAGCTAGGTGTTAGTCCTTTCTGAATTAATCCTGTCTGAATTACATTAGTGTCATCTTCACCATACACCAGTAACCGCTAGGCTATAAAATTTATGATATAACATTCAGAATTAATCTGCAAATATATACTAATTCACACTGACCTTTTTTCAAGCTGAGGCCTTTTTAGCACTCACAGTAGGTTTAACATTGCCCTACTGAGTGTTATTACGAAGCAGTCAATGGTTGTCCATAATTACATCATGCAAATGACATTTGCTTTTTTGTTTGAGCTTATTCCCTCCGATGTTTCCTTCTTTTATCACACTCTTCACACATCTGTGTCCCTGAAATGGCACTGTAAACTCCTCCTCTTTTGGTCCCCAAGTTCCTTTTTCTGTCTTCCCTGACTGTCATGCAGACACTGCCAGCAGTTTGGGCTGGTGCAGCAGTGACATATCCCTCTGACATAGGTTATGTCGCCAGCTGGTTGGAACAGGTGTACACTGATTTTACCATCAAATGGCAACACGCACTTGGCTTCCTACCAGCTCACAGGCATGAAAAACCTGTTCCCTTAAAATTTCTTCCAAGATTGATGGGCTATTCTTCGACACAGCATCCAGCAACAATTTCAATTCCCAGATTGCTTCTCACTGTTTCAGCTTGTTCAACAATAGCAGCAATAGAAAGTCTCAGGGAACTTCTTGTTAGTGTAGACAAATTACTTGGTCTGTTCCTCTCTTTCTTCAACAAAATAAAATACAACTTTGGCTGGAACAGCATGAGTACCCAACTGCTTGTGAAATAACCCTGATGCCAAATACCTGCCTTCTAGAAAATAATTGATGCAAAATATCAAGCAATATTTTGTAAAATACCCATCAGAAAGGCAAAGAAGTTAACAATAACTGAATATCTCACTACCAAGCATCACCCAAAGTGATGGTGCACTTAGGAAAGTAAAGGACTCAACTTGGTTCTAAAGTACATCTTCTTACTCTGTTCCCAGAGTAATAAGTAATGCTCTGATTAATTCTGTGGTAGAAAATAATCTAGTACTAAAAATATCTCAACTTCCATTAAGCCAGTTCTGCAGTCTTTAAAAATCCAAGGCAATTATACTAGTTTATATGTGACAGTATGTCTTGATTTGTGGATACTTTGGGAAACCCTTGTTCTTCACAGCTGAGCAATTACACTTTCTGTTAAAGCCATTGCTTATATTATCTTGTTAGGGCATCCCACAGTAAACACTGGATGGCAAAGCAGACTTTTTAATGACAACTAATCAGAAGGTCAATGGCTGCAAGACACAACTAAAGTAATCAAGTTAGTAGGACAATGTTATTTTAGTCTAAAACCAGCCAAAAAGCAGAGGTGCAGGAGGGAAATAGTGCACAATCCAGCTGTTGCTGTTCCTAATATTTCTTTTCCTATCAGCATGATTTTCAAATTCTTTTTCCACAGCTCCTTTTCTAAGTGAAAATTTTCGTAGGGAAATTCCACACATCACATTCCTAACAAATATGCATATCAAATAAAATAACTTGACATTGTATTCATTAGGACTATGAAGAGACTTCCTTAAAAGGCTTTTATAATAGGAAAAAAAAAAAAGAGGTGTTTGTTTGTCTTAAGCATTTAAGCCTCTGTACTGATACATAGCATAATAGGGCTGGTGCCATGGTAACTACTGTGTGGCTTTTTAATTGAACAGCTGACTTTCAGCAGTGAGAATAGCTACCTACTCCCCTGCTTTCTGCAATATAACAAGGCTCTATCCCAAAGAAATACAATGAATTAGGGGCTGTTAGCTCCTGTGGACTTGACAGCTATGTTTTCTCCATACAGTAGGTGTAGTTCATTTAGAAAATGTCTGCAAAACCTGCCATAGCACACACACATCCTTTGTCAATAATTTGATTTGAAATCACCATGCAATTGCTTTTTTTTTAATCTCTGGTCTGATATTAAGGACAGGAGGGGTCTGAAAGAACTCATTAAGTCCATATAGAACCTAGTATAGGAAAAGGCCTGCACATTATTACACTATGTATAATTGCACCACAAAGAAGACTTTTTCCTCCAAATAGTTAATAGGGATGCAATAGTGGTTATTTTAAGCTTTACAAAAGAGTTCTTTGCATAAGAGAGTGGCTGTTTCGTACAGCTCCTATGATAAAATTCTCACCAGTTCTAAAATGACAGATGTAATATTACCTTTAATAAGTGTCTACCGATGCATGCAAATTGAATTAAATAGTGGGAGTACAAATTTGTCCGATAATTAAGATAAAAATTCATGTCAGCTCAAGCCCTGATGTATATTAGTAACCCTGTATACTTCTTTTTCTGTGTTCTCTACCAATTACTTTTAGTGTCGAACTTTTGATTACTGTAACATGCAGTCCTTTAAAAATTTATAAATGATCTGTAGAAAGTATTAAACAAACAAAAGACTTCTTTTTAAAGCACCTTCAATAAGAAAGATGATATCTTCAACTTCAAAATTGGAGAGCCTTACAAACGGCTCAAAATTCAAAATATCTTGCATTGGAATAATTTCTCTGAGAGTATAATAAAAATGAGAAATAATAGGTACAGATGTATAATAATAAACAGGATGAGCAGCAAAGAATTTCTCCAACCTGTGAAAATGATCATTGTTTTGGAAAAGGTCTCTGTTTCATGTCAGGGCAAACTTCTACCATGAGTCCAAGTTTTTCACAAGACAGTTATGAAATTTAGCTGTTTGACTTTCTTGTTAGTGTCTCTTTGAAGACACACTTGAAACTGGAAATTCAACATTTTTATAGTTAAGAAACTCACCTAGGCAGCTCAGGTGCTTGAACCTGGGTTTAAACAGTTCTTGTAAAAGTCCTAAGTCATGAGCTCTTCTTGGATAATACCTTACGTGCTTTCATTTTTGACCTGAGATGCTTTCGTGGATGTGATGCACCTTATAAAAATGTTATTTAAATGGCTACAACTTCATATAAGTTGTAATTATAATAAAATGTTTTTCACCCAAACCTTATAAAAGCAGTAGTAAAAAAAAAAAATCCCTATTGGCTCTTGGCACAAATGGATGTACTAAAATTGCCTGGAATATGAATTTACAATTTTTTTGCACTTTAAATCAAGAGTTTCTTAACTAAAATATTTCTGGTTCAGAATGACACATCCTTAAAGAAAACCAAAGTCTGAGGTCATTTGAGGCTAATCATTGCATTGTAGAAGGGAATTCGTGCTTGACATGCACAGTGATCTTCAGGGTAAAGAATTCAAATTCAGAACACTAAAAGTCTGATAAATATTTTGGACATGAGATAAAACTGGAACTTTTTCCTGAAACTTCTCAATTTCATTTTTGTGAGGACCTAGAGCCAAGGTTCCCATATCTCAGTGTTGCTGATGTTCAGGGATAAACTCTGGAGAAACAGTCCATAATTGCTTTGCTGATGCATTGAGATGTCTCACGGGGACCACCTACCCACCGGTCCTAGACTGATGGAAGTCTCCTGAAATTAGATGGTCTTCCAAGTGTTGCAATACTTGAAGACAAGATATACAAACAAGACTCCTTAGATCTTGGATTCAAAATTCAAAAACAATTTATGTTTGTGCTTCTTGAGCACTAAGTAACACTGTGGCTTTTGATACACTTGGCATGGGTTTAGTCCCTTTATGTGTAAGATACAACCTCTATGTATTCTCCAATGATGGTTAAACACCTCTAACAAGCTTTGCAGACACTTGAAGTTAAACATCTGTCAGAAAGAAATATCAGCTGGTCTGAAAATCCAGTCTCTGTTGTTTAACTGCTTTATCACTTGAAAAAAGCAGCCAGTCATCACATAGGCTTACAGGCTACATAGGTAGAACATGCACTTTTACAGTAGAAAAGCAAATCAGACCAGAAACACTGGATAGACAGTTCAGAATTGCTTAGACCCACCCTCAGACTGGGAGTTGAAGCCCATTCTTCCACTGCAGACTTACAGTAGGGCTCAAAATAATTTTGGATAGGGCTGCACACCACTGCAGCACAGATCAGCAACCACCCCTGGACACAAAATGTTGCACAGAAAACATGTTTTCTTACAGGAGCCTGACCTGCTGAAATTCCTGACTGTGCTCCTAGACATATCCTTGTTATTGCTCTGCCCATCTGTAAAATGGAAATAAAAGCACTGGGGATGTCGTGAGGATAAATAAATTAAAGATAATGAGGTGCTCAGATTCTACAGTAATAGGAGCCATATGAGTAAGCTTTGTTTAAGTTTGTGTGTGTTAATAACAGTGTTCATTCTGTCTCTGCTATAACACTGTACTTGGCAACAGTTTAAGTATTATAAAGAGTCATACTGTATAATGAGTGAGATTATAGAGCTGAATGGATTTGAGTAAGCCAAGACTGGCCTAACAGAGCAAATAACACAGACCCTGTCATTAACACTTGCCTCCCTTTCCTGCCGCACCCAGCGGGGTGGGCGCTGCACCCGGCTGGACAGCACGAGCCCAGCCAGCATCTGCTCCCTCTTCACAAGCCTCCATCCTCAACAACTGCAAGAAGAAGGTACATGCCCAGAAGAAATGGGTGCCAATTCAGTCAGAATATTGGTTTGATCTTATTTAAACCAAGATAAAATGTTGTCCACGATTTTTCAATCTGTTGGAGGAGGTAGAATCCCATCCTGTGCTAATCGATCTCTTCTGAAAGAAATGGAATTGAAAGGGGCTCTCAAAGCCATTCCTTACAGTGTCCAAATACTGTGGTTTTGGTTCTTTGACATTAAAGAACCTTTTCCACAGACAAAATGAGAGAAGCAAGATAGGATTTGTCACTGTTTGAAGCTTCAGGAATGATCTTGATTTTACTTCACTCTGCATCCTTGTGAGGAGTTCCAGGCTCAGTCACTGGAATCCATCCAAGGGTATTATGGCTTTGCAATATGACTATCAGTGCTTCAGGTAGGTGTTGCAGTAAGAAGACACGTAATCAGTTCCCTTGTAACTGTGCCAACAACAGTGAAGTAAATATCTAATGTAATCTGATGCCCCTAGCCACCAGTGTAGACACAGTCAAACATTCTGTGAATTTATTTGGCTCATCCATTGACTGTTCCAATGGTCTCCATAAAATGATGTGGAGGAGAGACAAAACAACAATGGCACAATAGCAATGCAAGAAACCAATAAGACATAGACACCAGTCTAATTAGTGACTGCAGCAAGTGTCATAAATAGTTACCTCAGACAGAAGGAGCTGCAGCCACCTTCTTATCCAATAGCTGAAGCAACAGGGTTTTGGGGAATATGGAGTCCTCACTACCCTTTCCTGAAAAAGGAGAGTAAAATAACTTTTCTGGGTCAACACCCTTCTGTTCAGCATTTCTGTAAGGGGCTACACGGAACAATATACAAAAGAAGTGTTGTTTTCTCTGCAAGACACCAGTACATGAGAGGAGAGATGCCTTTAAATGAGTTGAGTACAAAGGGGCTGAGTTTCCCCCTCTTTGACCTATGTGAGGAATAAAGTCACTGGAAAGAGCAGCCCAGGGTTATGTTACTCCCTATTGCCTTCCATCGACGGTAGCAGAAGCTCTACCTAATTACACTCATGATGAATTTATCCTATCAGCTGTAGACATTACTAAGGAGAGTTTATTACAGACTGGTGTGTGATGGTGTATTCTCTGTAATCCTCACAACTAGGCCCCATCAAATGGGAGTTGATGGCAAGGATCAGCCTAAGATTTAAGGTCTGGGATTCTTGCCATTTTTTTTTAGTGTAGTTTTTTTGGTGTGTTAATGTACACAGCTATTCGGAACCATAATTATTTATCCTGTAGCCAGCTTAAAAGGTTCAAACTATATCACAAATGAGGGTACACCAGCAAAATGGCTAACTGTGGTCTTTAATTTGTAAATAATGATTTTAGACCATGACCCTTAATAGGACACTGTCACTTGTGCTGTGATTTATGTCTAGTGTGATGACATCAGTACCAATACTGCTGATAAAAGAACACTTATATTGAAGCAAACAGGATGATGAATGGAGTACAAGTCTACTTACTCATTTCATTACTGACTCTTCTGTTCACCACAGAGCTAATGTAGCGAGTCATTGTCTGCCTTGGGAGTATTTTGCAGGTTGAATTTAATGGCACAAGTGTGTGATACGTACTTCAGTCCTAGCGTTTGAAATGGCACCATCATAGATTAAAGAAATATAAGTATGCTGAATAGTTTATGTATGAAACAGAAAATAACATTATGTTGATTTTTTAAGCAGAAAACAGCCAGGAAGTACTTCTAGTTTTTACTGCAAAATTTCCGAGGTTTATGAGGGCACTTAATTCCCCAACAAGTTAAATTTCTGCATATGTTCCACAGAGTGGACAAAAATAGCAAGTAACATTACCAACATAGTTAAGTATGACACACGATCTTTTTAAAGGTGCACAGTGGGGTTTTTTTATAAAAAAGTTTTCCCCTTTGAATGCAGAAGCATTAATATACAGCCATCTTTAAAATGCTTTCATTAGCAAACATTTGATACTGAAGCCTCTCCCGAAGTCAACAATGTAAATGTTAATATTAACCTTAATCAGACCTATTTCCTAAGATATAAATACTATACTAATGAAAGTCTGCCAGCATAATCAGGAGAGCAAAGAATTCCCCCAGGACTCTTCAAGCATGTGTATGTCACCAATAATACTGCTAACCCTTGAGTGCTAGTGACTTTGAATGTAGAGAAGGGGAGGTAAATGCAGTTTTATTAGTGCAGTTTTATTGCTATGGCCAGCTGCACTCTTTTCTCTATAAAAGGTAATTACTTCCAATAGTAACAAGCTAATTGATTGCTAATTAAATCAATTGGCACACTAACCGCTGTCAGAAAGTGACAGATTAGCTGGTCACATGACTGTGTTTTAGTAATGAAAAGTGGACATGGTCTGAGTGTGATTGACACGGCAGATGAAAAGTGATTTGGGATCTCCTAGGTGGTCATGAAGAGGGCATGGAAAACATGATTGATTCAATGGTGACTGTCAGGGAGGAAATGAGAATTGAATGGGATTCAGTGTTGCCCTGGAACCTCACCACATGATGCTCCAAGTTTTTTCACATGTAAATAAGCTGGGTAAGGGCTTTCTGGCAAATGAAAGGCAGGATGGGGGAGGAAAATGGGAGGAACAGAAAGTGAAAGTCAAATCAACAGGACTTGCTTAGAAACAACTTAGAAGTATGCTTTGCAAAGGCGAAACAAACCCACAAATTTTTCAGCGACTAAGGATATGACCCCATGTACTATTTTCATTCATTGTGAAAGTTTATGAATTAGTTTAGGAAGGCCTTTGTAAAAATAAAACAGTTTTTTTAGCATGTTGGTTTAGCTTCAAGAACTCTGTACACTTTATAAAATTAAGGAGAGGAAAATGGTAACAATTTTATGTTATTATAGACAATTTTATATACAATTACATATATCTCCCTCTCTCTGTGTCTCTCTGTCTCTTTTATATATATATTTATATAAAAATATAGCAAGTTCAGTATCACAAAACTTAATTGATTTCCTAAAGACTAAAATATCATATCTAATATTTAGCATGCATTTATTTCCAAAACTTAGTATTATATAGTATTCAACATTTTGAAGCCCAACCTTTTAAAGTAAAATGGGAAAATATTGCTAATTTTTTTTTGCTGGAAAACTTTCCATACTTGTTATATAGTTAATGCCATCAAACTTGAGTGATTTTCTGAAACAGCAAAATTTTTACATAGTTTTTGAATAATAAATAATCAGTAAATACTGAGCAGAATAATATGTTAATAAATGAGCTTCTAACAGCTTCTAACGAATGCTGACATTTAACTGTGACTGTGAAGGCATTATCGAAATACATCTAAAAAGGAGACAATTATTAGTTTTATTAACATCTAGATGGTATGAGCCAGTGCTTGTGTGCTTTATTCATCCTTTCAGGAGGGAACTGGCACCACTAAGGACAGGTGGTGTTTGGCAGTGCACCCAAAACAGCTATTCCTGAGGGTGTTTCCTTTTAGAACCCAGGCCTGTGGCATTGCACAAGATGTATGGACATAGTCATTAAAAGCCATCATTTTTTTAAAAGGAAATGGAAGTCTGGCCTCATCTCCTTTCTCATATTACCCTACTCAGCTGCTTTCAGGATGGTGTGGGAAAGAGGTGCCACTAGTTATGAATTATTTTACTTTCTGTAAGAAAGAATGGAAGTCAAGATAGAGATGCAACTCTTTCTTTTGAAAACTGTACCAGCTTGTGAAATCATTGAATGAGTCCATGACTGAGTAGGAAGAGACATAGGCACCATCTAGGGGTTTCTTTTTGGCTAACAGATGGCAAGTGGGATTAGAAAGATGCAGGTGATGTTTCGTGCCTTAGTTTTTGGCCAAACTATTCACCATCACCTCATTGCACTGGGTGATGGATCCAAATCGCCAAGAAAGTAAAAGGCAAACTGCCTGTCTTAACTCCTGCCAAATCTCCTGTGGATGCCACATTAACATCTTCTGTCTTTAATTTTGCTTTTTGCTTCCTTCTTTTTATGTTTTTGAATGGATGTGACCTGGCATCTCTTCTGTCATGTAGGTACTACCCAAGGAGAAGGGAAGAAGGACCTTCATTCGCAAGAATTACAATTCATTTAACTCAAATAAGCCTAGACTTCTCAGTTCATTTCTTCCTCAGACACAAAGATTAAAGCAAAGGGAAAAATACTGGAAATAATCTTACCCATACAAATTATTCTAACACTTTAATGCTATAACCTCAATGCATGAGTTTTTACATAAAACTATGCTTCAGATTATGCTGTAGCCTTAGAGGAGCAACAAGTACCACCCCTGGTTAGGTAAAGCACACATTGTATGAATATAACAGTATGTGGCCAGAACACATTATGGGATCATTACTTCCTGTTAGTATTCCTTTCTAATTACAGTTTATAGATTATGAAGGATCTTCTCTATCAAAGAACTTTCTACTAGGATGAGTATAACAGGCAAATTATTTCTTGATATTAGCTTTTTCAAGGATGTCAATTCTTGGTCTTATGAATTATCTTTGTACTTTCATGTTTCTATTTTTTAACCACTTACACAAATGAAGGCAAAGTTCATGCATGCAAGTCATTAGACACTAATTTTTTAAATACTCTTATTCATGCAGTATTTTATCTTTTATTTTCAGCCAAGTCTTTTAGACCTATAAAGAGGAATGGGCACTACATATAGCTATATGTTTTGTCATTTATCTCATCTGGTAAACCAAAACCCAGAAGTTATGAAACACAGCCAGCAAAAAAAATTATGCAAGCATTTTGGCACCAAATTTCAAGCCATCCTAACTTCTAAATGTGGTAGCAGTCAGTAATGAGTCATTAAAGTCTTCCCCTGTTGAAGAGCAAGGTATTACAAAATGCTCTGGAAGTTCCACTGAGTGGAAATAATTATATATATATAATTAGAAATTATATTTCTAATATATTAGAGTATGTTCTAATATTCCATGAGAATATATATCTCAACTTCATAATGTGTATTTTTGTCTTTTAAGGTGAATTATTAAAGTTTCTTTTCTTAGAATGATTTCTTCCCACCTAATCACAACGCGGTTAATTGATGAAATTACCACTCACACTCTGGATTTTACCTGCCAGAACAGCTCAAATCCAAAATAAAAAACTTCCCATGTTCCTACCTCAAAGAACACAGGTCATGCAGAGCTGAGGCTGGTACAGACACAGGGAAAGGTACTTTTTATGTGTTTTCTATTCAATCAATATCCTTGCTCTACAATGTGTGCATCAAACCCTACACATAAGTGTGGATCACAGGACAAGTGAGAAGTTTGCAAACTGAATTGATTTTAAGAACTATACAGTGGGTGTCTGCAATCAAGTTGCAGATTTGGCTTGCCGGGCAGTGTTCTAGACCTTATTCCATCAGCTTCTTAGAACAACCAGTACACTGATTCATACACCTGAATCAGGCTCCCCAGGTAGACACAAGAGCATGAGAATCTTGACCCTACCTATTTACCCGAAATCCCAAATGGAAAATTTTTCCCTTGACTTGAGAGAGAAGTCATGTTTCTTAACACTCGTTCCAATATTTAGGGTCATCTTTCCTCATGATTAATTCAAGTGCTGTGGAGGAAGAAGCTGTGAAAAGGATCCTGCCCTTCAGTGTGTTGTAAATATGTCCTTTCAACGAACTAACAAGGAGTGGGAGGGAAAAATATTATCACATCTTGACATGCTACCTCACTGATAGAAATAAAATTGAATTAAACTTTTATAGATTCAACAAGGCTGACATTTACAAAATAAAGCTAACCCCACTTATGGCTGCAAACGTAAAAGATATTTAAATAAATCTAGTAATATGTGTACATTCCAGGGATTCTTATTGTTTGGATAAACATGGTATCTGCTTGCCTATTTCCATGCATTTAACTATCTCCTTCTGTCCTTTACAACCAATGGCTGGTCTAGTTGAGTACTTGGGAAAGATAAACCAAATACATTAATGGTGAGAAGTCAATAAACCATAAATTAAAGCATGTCAAAAACCCCATGTAAACACTCAGCTAAAGGAGCTTTAGATCAGATGAAGCCTCCATACCTGGATTGAGCGTATGCACATTAACATAAGCACATTGACATCATAGGTTTTCTTTATTTGACATATTTTTTTGAGCATCCACAAGCAGCAAGTTGTCTTCTATTCACATATTGTATAGAAAGAAGATCCTATGATTTGTATCAAAAACTTTATCGAAGCCCCAGAGTGATGTCCTCAAAATATTTAGTGAAAATATCTCCATTGATTTCAGTGGAGTCATGTCTTTTACCTCAATCTATTTGAGTTTATTTTAGCAGAAAATAGTCTGATGTGCTGCTTAATTTTATTTACTATATATTGTTCAGTATGAAAAGAAGGGCAATAATCTGATCCTGTTTATCCTAGTACCAGGTTTGTCTTCCATCAACAATACAGAAATATATTCTGAAAGGATTCCCAGCCACAATCTTGGGTCTAATCTGACTCTCTGTTTTCATTATAAGTTCTTAAAGTCATAAGTTAGTGCTGCCTGGGCATCATTTAACATACAAAAGTCATATAAAATGCCTGTGTCTTCTGGGTACAGCAAATCCCAAAAGGATAATGTTAGATATAAGTGTAGCTTCAATGTCTCTCTTATCCACTCTCAAATGCTTTGAATTCTGCCATTTGCTCCCTGTTGTGAAATTCAGGTTTTTTTCTTCTTTGGACCTGATCCAAAACTCATTAAAGCCAGTATGAATTTAAATGAATGGACTTTGCATCATGACTTTAATTAAAGCCTTTTACAAGCCCAGCCCTCTGAATGTTTCACCCTTGCTCAAACACTCTTATCTTTGTTTCTTCTGCTATTAATGACACCAATCCTATCCATCCCAGCACAGCCTGTTCAAAGATGACTTTTTCAATTACCATCAACTGCCATCTCTATGCTAATAATTCACTGATCTACATCTCTCTAGACCTGTCTCTGTGTGCAAATTAAGGTCTTGGTCTCTTTAACATCCTCTGGTATTTAGGTATCATCTAAAATTACACATGGAAAAAACGTAATTCTTAACCTCTCCTTCCAAGTTTTGTCTCTCTCATTGTTATGAGCAATATCACCATCCTGTCTGATTCAAACCTGGTATTAACTTTGACTCATGTCAATCCCCAGATCTCTGGATGCCTGGTTTGCCTAAACCTGACTGGTCCATCATCTCTGAAATACAGAATCCCTCCAAGTGACTAGAGTTGTCATCATCTTACCTTTCAATTAACGCAATATTATTTTCTTAGGCCCAAAAAGGGTGCAAACTTATTCATGCAGGTGATGTGAGTGGAATGCTACCAAAAAGAATGTTTTTCTAGCCTGTTGCTTTGACTGTGCCTTTTCCCTCTTGAATAACATATGAACCGCAGTTCTTCCCTTTCCAAGTCCTTCACAGACTCCTGTCAGTGCATCTGCTGTCGCTTCCTCCCTGCTGAAACGTGAGCCCATATCTCAATCCCTTTGCAAACCTTTCATCAAGGCTTTTTTGTTCTTTCGCTTTCTCGCAGTTGGAAAGTGCTCACCACAGATAGGCACAGATTTATCTCATTGTCGTCTTAACGTTTTTTGCTGGAAAAAAAGAAAAAAGTAATTGACAGTGGTCAGACTGCTTGATCATTCGTACAAGAAGTGTTTCATTGCTTCTTCCTCATCTCTGTTTGACTGTATCCACTTGCTGTCTCTTCTTGTATAGCTGTATCATGGATCTTTGGACAGTGTCTGCTTTTTACTTTTGCACTCATGCAGCCTTGAGGCAAAAAGGTCTTTAGACACTGTGATAATATTAATATGTAGGAATATTTGTTAAGATTTTGAATAGGTCAGAGAGCATATGATACAATAGAACATATTTTTGGCACTTGAAATCATTGGCCAAAGGGTGAATGTGATTAATACTTAAAAGTAAAATAAATAAATGAATGTTTGTATAGCACTCAGGTGATGTGTCCCTGGTCCTTCAGGTACCCAGGTACAGGTAAATAGAATCATATCAGTACCAAAAAGCACAAGTTTTTAATGCCAGTGCCTTATGGCAAATGACATGAGAATGAATGAAATGTTTACTTAATGTAACTTCTGTAGAGAAATGATTTATAGCAATGCACTGTGTAATCTGCATTTATGCAAGGCTTTATTCAGTGCCTCATAAAACAAGCTTTAGACGTCAACATTTTGTGGCACAAAATCACCAGTTTTATATCTTCTAATATACAGTCTGGTTCACACTGAGGGCAGACCAAATGCTCATTTTAGGGATACCACTCCCATCACCGTCTCCCGCCCCACTCTTTTGTCTTCTGCTCCTGCCCCTGCACTGTTCTGGTCCTGTCTTGTCTGCAGACATGATCAGCCCAGGCTCTGTGCTATATTTCTGATCTCTCTGTTCTCTGCTAGCAGAGAGAGTAGAACTCTGTATTGGTCTGGCTTTTCTCTACATTTGTCACTGTGACTGCACACCCACATGATCTTGTACCTATAGTTACCAATTGGAGATTGGAGGTCATAGGACAATAGTTGTCACAGTGCTTCCCTTCTCAGGATTTTGGACAACACAGGAAAAGTCCTAGAGCAGCAGTCACTTGTGTGAACTGCTCTTGTTTCTAAAGGAAATAACTTGGTCAGAAGTGGAATTGGCATTTCTAGTGATTGGAGGTGAAACCATCACCTCTGTTCAATCCTTATCAATATCTAATTTCCTTATAGTAAATACTTGGGGTGATTTTTCCATTAGGTGCACTAAGGAAATGTGCCATCGTGAGGTTTACATATCGACTTGTAAACAAATTTCACCGTTTCGTATTAAGTACTTGTAGCTAAACTGCTTTGACAACTTACTTAGCAGGCAGTAAATGGAAACAACCAGAGGATCCATTTAAAAATAACTCCACTCTGAAATGAATTGGAAAGTGCAAATACAGCCTGTGAAAATGTCTATGCTCATTTTATATCCTCTCCAATGTCCCATCCAGAAGTTCCCTGGTCTATGTAACAGGTTACTTATATTTTCAGTTCCTCATCTTCCTTCACTGATTTCCAGTTTCTTCTTTATGGCCTCTCAAATACAACATTCAGTATTCAAGACATGGGAGCACAGATCTACACAAGAGTATGAAGATGTTTTTTTCTTTTGTTTTCTGTTCTTTCTTTAATAACTTTCCACATTCTACTCACTCTTTTAACGTGAAAAGACACTATTAGTTTTTCCTTTTTATGTGCTGCAGGTGATACTGAGAGAAGAGTAAGAACTGTTATGACATTGCCACAAGTCAGTCCAGCTTTGGGATTGTTTGGATATATGACAAGGGATTGAGAGCTCGGATATTATAATGATGGGTACAGGGTGAAATCCAGACTGGAAAAGTACAGATATAAAAGCAAGATGTAATTAAGGAAGGATTATGGGTAGAAAGGGACAGTTAAATTTTTATCCTTTTTAGTGAAGATAGAGAAACTAGCCTGGGTTAGTCCTAGGTGTAGAAGTGATGCCTGGAG
This sequence comes from Calyptomena viridis, assembly GCA_013390005.1. Classification (NCBI taxonomy): domain Eukaryota; kingdom Metazoa; phylum Chordata; class Aves; order Passeriformes; family Eurylaimidae; genus Calyptomena; species Calyptomena viridis. The sequence goes on along the minus strand of WEIV01000360.1, from coordinate 88,161 downwards.
TCCGTGCAGTAGCTCTGCCAGCCCTGCCCTGCTGTGTTCCTCCTGCTGGGCATCCCCTGGGCATCCCTTGCTGTTTGTGCCAGACAGTGGGGTCAGTTTTATGACAGAGACAAAAAAGTCTGCCAAGAATCTAATTCCATAAACACTTCAGTAGAGTCCCAGGACAGTTTTAAAAATTAGATTTCCAGCAATAAAAGAATGAGGGTGTAAATCTACAGGAAATACTTGCTGCAGACTTTTAATGAAAGCACAACACACTGAGTTCACTAAAGATAACTAGATTCAATGTTTGGGATAGAAAGTCCATCATTCACCCAGGGAAGCATGCTGAAGACAAATCTATTCATCCTCAGAATGAAAACATGCAGGAGACAGTTTGCTGAAAGCTGTTTTGGAAAGGGTTTTGGACTGCTTTGGGCTGGGGGGAATTGAAGAAATTCTGTTATTTAGAAAACTAATGGCAAGTTTCATTTGGAAGAGGTCATCTGTTTTTGTTTTGAACCTAGAATTCCTTGGCCTAATAGCTGCAATACATCCTATTTTCTGTAGAGCAAATTGAACAGATTGAGATCATCTAAAAGTCAAGATGATTGCATCTTGACTATGAACATTTGACTTCCCAGTACATGGCCTAAAATCTTATTCTACATAGATGTGGACTTCCAGATCACTGGCTGGTTTCTCTTTTAATTTGTCTTGATTTAAGCTAAGCACCTTAATTTTATACTCCTACTGTAGCTGGGTAAGCACTAGACTCCTGAAAAGCACCAGATATTTTTAAAGATATTCATGCAAACAGATTAGCTTCTGAAAATCTGGGGTTTTTTGCCACCTACCTCCATTAGTGTATTGGGTTTACATGGCTACAGAGATGGCTTCTGTGGAAAGCTGCTAGAAATTTCCCTCTGTCCAATGGAGCCAATGTCAACCAGCTCCAAGCCAGACCCATTGAGGGCCAAGGCCAATTCCATCAGCATGGTGGTAGCACCTCTGGGATAATAAGAAAAACACCCTGCACAATAGCAACTGCAACTGGAGGGAGGAGTGAGAATACATGAGCCCTGCAGACCTCAAGGTCAGTGAAGAAGGCTGGGGCCTTACAGCCTGTGGTGGAGATCAGTGTGAGGTCTCTGTGTCCTTGCAGTCCCTGGAGGTCCACAGGAAAGCAGATAACCCTCTGCAACCCCTGGGAGGACCCTGCCCCAGGACTCACATTGGAGAAGTTTTTGGAGGACTGGCTCCTGTGGCAGGTTCCTCACACTGGAGCAGGGGAAGAGTGTAATGAGTCCTCACTCTGAGGAGAAAGGATCAGCAGAGACAACACCTGATAAACTGACCACAACCTCCATTCCTCATCCTCTTGTGCCACTGCAGGGAGAAGGGTGAGAAACATGATCAGTTATCACAGGGAAACTGGTGTACTGTTATTGATTACCCTGTATTGTTTATTATGTCTTATAGGTCACTTATCCCAGTCTCTCATGAGAAATTCAACTCTTTTATTTGGAGTGAGCCATCAAGAAGTTTGTTCACTGATAGAACAAATTCTGTTTTGCAATCATATGCAAACTTTTCTTATACCTCTTTGTCATTTTGCCACTTGTTATTCTTGCTATTTCTTTAATTTCCACAAAATTTTTCCTTTAAAGAAATTTGTCTTCTTTAGATAAGTAATTTTAGCACAGTTCATTCAACATTGCTAAGATTTTTACATTCAGCCTGTATTAATGTATATAATCCAAAGCAGAGTCATTTTGTCATGACAGAGAAGTTGTAATGATTAAGAAGAGACCACAGCTGGCATTAGTAAGGGGGTCAAAGATTAGAAATTCATTAATGGGTAATTCTGAAGTTTCTCTTGAATGTGACATTCAAACCCCAAATTGTGATATTTATTATCCTTATTTGATGTTGGAGAACAATCAATAACATTTGCTTATTAGTTATCTACCAAGATTGAGAAGTTTCCATTCATATGGGATAATGAATCACACACTGAAGAAGTCCCTCTCTCCTGTGAGTATAATTAAATATTGCGTTAGCTGATCAATAATAACTACATTTAGAGGGGGTATGGGACACTATGCCATTAGCCTGATGTCAGAAGCTATTTAGTTTTTTAAAATTTGTGTTTGAGAAAAGATAGAAAGATGGTCAAGATTTTCCAAAACATAAATCTACATACTTTTTTTTTAAAAAAGACCTATTTTAAGCAGGGAATTGAGTCATTCCTTAGCATCAAACTAGCTGAAACTATTGTTTTTAACAAGAACTAAATGCCAACTCTTATTTTGAAATCCTTGCTCTACTTGAACATAAAGAAAAAGAAACGAAAAACTGCTATTGTCAGTAAAAACAAAAATTATATTTCACTTCGTTCACCCAGCAGAGTCCCCTTCAGCAGAGAAGGGACTTGCACCTGCTATGAGCACTGCCAGCAATACCAGTGGTCTGGACACCCCAGTCAGGACACACCTCAGTCCAGGGCATTTCTGTTCCCACAGTGATGGAAACAGGGTCTTACTTTGCCTGGTGGAAATGGCCCACATGGACCCACTACATTCCATGGTCTTCTGAATTACAAATGGCTTTGCTTTCCAGTGTAGACTGGGTCATTAGCCTTGTGGATGACCAAATCAATTAGCAAACCACCAACATTATATCAGGAAAAACTAGGCAGTGCTAAAAGGTTGTTAAAAGTAAGCTTGAAAGTTTATTGATTTAACTTCCCATGTTAAAGTTTTTTTTTTCTCTCTAATCTCTGGTGTCTATTTTCACCTTCTCTGTGCCTGTGGTACATTTTTGGGTCCTCTCCCACACAGACCCAAAAATCACTGCCTGCAAACTGCCTGAGGCTATTGCTGATAGCTGATAGCATATAGCCTAGTAAGATGACCAAAATTTTCTTAACTGAAGACTATATAAAATAAAGTAAACAGGAGATTAATTTGACTAGCAGGGAACAGTAAGTTGCCAGAGGCAGCTATAAATCTTTTTTAAGTTTGGGTTTTTTTTAGACTTCATATTTGATTTAGAGTCTTGTAAAAGTCTTTTGCTTTTAGAAATACAAGTATTCACCAATATTGAAAATAGAAAAGCTATTTAGTGCAGTGTCTTGCTCAGCTACAAATATTCATCAAAAGTATCATCTTCCTCTCTTCACTTTCTCTTGCTTCTCATAGTCTACTGATAGACAAATGCTTTGTCCCTCCCCTTGTTTTATCTGCTTCTTCTGTGGACTACAGACAAAAGATAAGATTTAGTATCACAGTTACATAGTAATTTAATAAGCAGACCTCAGAGAACAAAAAACAAAAAAAAAGAAGAAAGAGAAATGCTAAAATATTGCTCAGGAAGAGAAACTCATGGAACTGTTCATAATTTAAAAAAAAATAAAAATTAGTCATTATCAGAAGACAATGGAGCTTCTGAATACCAACTGAGCAGACTCCCCAGACACCTTATGAACCCCCAAAATAGAGGTCCTTAAATTTGCCCACTTAAGGGAAGAATTTTTGCAACCAATAGGCTCCTCAGCCTATATCACTTCCCTCAAAATGGGCATTACCACTGATAGTTTACCCAGTGGTGTGGATTAAAGCAAATCCTTGGGTGATGAATCTCTAGGACTGCTTGATGTCTCACCAAAGGAAGTCAGCGTTGTGGCTGGAATTTATCTATGTTGGAAATTCTTGCTCAAATATATGAAAAGAAAAATTTTTGCACTCATCTCCACTGTTCATGGGGTTTTTTCACCAATAATGTGACCAATAAGGTGTTGGTCTTCAGACACACATAAACCAGCAGGCCCTCTATGATCCCAGAAGCAGCTCTGTGCATTGGTGACCCATCTGCAGCAGAACATTTGCAATGTATTTTTGGTTGATTGTATGGTATCCTGAAAAAGTGCAGCTGTTGGTCTTGTTGAGGACCATTAGTGTAATTTACAGGAGGCTGTTGCATCTCCAGGCCTACAAACCATATTAAAACAGCACCAAATACTCTCCCTTCTTACTCTTGTTCTGCCCAAAATAGGCTTCTCCATTACTTTCTTTGTTCATACAGCCTTCTTTCATCCTCACAGACATCCTCGGGACTGCATTGTAACACATTAAAGAAGACAAAGATGAAAACAAGCCATGGTGTTAGTGGACATTTCAGATTTGACATGTCAATGCACTGCAAGAGCTGCTTTCCCAACCCAGGATCTCATCTGGCTGATGTGGTACAGGACAGCACTGCTCAATTCTTTTGCCTGTGTTTCATTTTAGCCATGACCTCAAGCATTGCTGCCTGTCCTAGAAAGTATTTTGTGCTTGTGGTGTGTTGTGCCTTCTTGTTGATAAAACAGAAACCCAAACACTCATGTTTAATCCCTGAAGTTTCACTTGTGATTTTTGCTTCCCTCTCTCAAGGCACAGTCGGCCTTTCTCTACCTGTGGTCTGCCAGAACTGCAGAAGAAAACGATTTGTTTTGAAATACAAAGTTTTACTTAATATGATATTATTAGCATGAGCAATACCCAGTGAAACACACCACAATTAGTCACCAGTACTTGTTAAAGACTCAACTGCAGACTACAAGACTGAACTAAGCTGAGGTATTTTAGGTAACTGATTACAGTTCAGGCTTTAGTAGAAATTTTAAAAAAATTAATACAATCACACCTTTGGCCTCAAAACCACAGAGAATGACTGCTCAGAGCTTCAGAGTTTCAGAAATGACACTCATGCAGATGACTGTCTTCTGCAGAGTATGATAAAATTAATATTTTTTTAACCCACAGGTAAAAAAAATCAATTTAAAAGTAAAAATTATTTATTGCTATTTAAAAGTGATATATACAAAAATACTCCTCATAAAATGAGGTTTATGAGCAGTTAAAAACTCAGAGAATATTTTTTCAATACATAAATTGTTGGATTTAAGTAATTAAAATCTACATGTACATCATCTTCTAGGCGTAGACTTTCTCACTCAGTACACATACTATTTTGACATACTGATTCCTTATAAACTTCAACTGGTATTTTATTAAAAATTTATTAAAAAATTCAGCAGAAATTAAATTAAAATACAATGTGTATAAATTTAATGTAATACATTAAGAGTCCTCTTTGTAAATAAGATTAATTTTTTAATTTACTGGTACTTGAGGGTCTGGTCATATGTTTTATAATTTTATTATGGTTTTCTTTCAGATTATTATAGTTCCTTTTCCTAGTTCCTTGCATTCAGGGCATCTTCAGTACAATTGGGTGGGGAAAACAAAGGAATATGCCTTATCAGTTATTTAAGCCGATATCTTGCACTACCACTGAAGAGATATTTTGACGATATAGTTTTCATTACTAAAATGCTATAGCATAATAAATTAATTCTATGTTGTGCACTTATCTATTAGACACATTACTACAGAAAAATAAAAATGTTAATTATTCATTATCATCTCTCTGATTATTTGTTGTGGCTGATAATTACATTGAATGTATTTTATATCAGTAATAACCTTCTGTCTACATTTACAACATATCATATCTGGGGGGCTTGTCAAGCTTTTTCCCAAAGCCTTTTCTTTATTAAGACACAGACCTCATGAGTACATAACCTTTATGTTGAAGGCTGATTTTCCTCTTTCATATAAAGAACAAATATTATAGATTAATTAATCCAATGTGATTATAATTTAATCACCCTTCTTCTGCAGTCACCAGGGACTTGGTTATTATTCAGTGGCTCATTCATATTGTTATGGAGAATAAATGCAGTAATAAAAATATTTGTGTGTCACTTAATTCATACAACTAAAAAGAACTCAATATCAGTAAACAAACCCCACTATTTCTCTCTCAACACAGAAGCTTTGTGGTCTTGCAGGCTTTTACTTTCCACCTCTTAACCATTTGATTCTGTTCAATGTCTTGCTGTAGAGCCTTCATTTCCAAACAGAGAAATACGTGCTGTTCTCTTTCCAAACAATAATTAACTTGATTTTTAAAAGGCTGACTCAAAATTGAAGTGTGGATCCTGTGCACACCTGACCAAATGCTGCTTGTCCCAGCCCATTTTTAAAGCAATGACTTATGCATTCCTCTCATGTCTAGCCTATTCCACTTGATTTTATTGTCAGAGAAAATGATTACCTACTAATCTAACTTTTTTAACATTTGCCTTTATGCCATTTCCTTAAAGTATAGCATGGCCCGTATTCCTATCACCATGGAAATCCTCTTGGATTATTTCTATCCAAATTCTATGAGCTCTTTGAAGGCTGAATCCTCTCAACATTTATTTTAGAAGGACAAGGAAAAAAAAAAAGAAATTTCTTTTTATGAGACCTTTAAACAAAGTGCAATTTGAAAGAGTGAATGAAAATACTGTTTAATAAAAAGAATGAATATTTGAGCTACTTGACATTGGGATAATGTTGTTTCATTAAATTAATCAGTTTTAATTATTTACTGAACTTTGAGAAACTAGGATAATAGTTCACAAATGCATTAGATGGGAGAAAAAGTTATGAGTGATACAATGTCTTCTATCATATCTAGGAACTCTTAGTAAGTTCTACTGTTTAGTAAGCAAGTATTAAGTGCTAAAATATTACCAACTTAAATGAATTGATCAATAAAAATGTAGCCAAATTAGAGTGGAGGTTAAATACACAAGAAACACACAAACAATTAAATTAATTGTATGAATATTGACATGAAGAAAGGTTTGGATGTGTGCAAGGTATTGGTAGTAGCCTTATGGCTGCTTAATGATCAGAATCAAGTATTTTTAAAGGAAACAATAAATTTCCATCAGGCCAAATTAATTTTTATACTGGACATTTCAAATCTGTCTTTCCTTAATTTCAAAATTATACTTATGCCACCATGAAAATCCAAGCAACTCTGTGAATGTGAGAAATGTCTATTTTTTTAAATGTAGTTCTACCACTTCCTTCAGAAAAAGGTTATGTAGGAAAGTCTAGGTATGGCTGGGGTTGTTGAATTCAACAGCAGAACAGGGGTGAGGCTGCTCCATGCTCAGGCTTGTTCCTCCCCAAACTATCTTGATCCTGGATGGTGCCTTATATTAAAAACTATATTTTTCCTTTTTTCTAAGTCACGGAAATTTTTTAAGGCAGTGAAAGGAACTTACAGGCATAGAAACAGCAGACAATAAGTTCCATATGGTGGTGTTCCATTGGTATGAATTGATTTTTCCTCCAGTTTTATTCTCTGCCGGTGGAATACAAGTGTGAGCTCTCAAGGAGCGAGGATATGTTCTGATCATTTAAAGTACATATAACGAACATTGAAACTGGAGCAACTGTGGCCTGGGACTTTCTGAGCTCTTTGTTGCCTCAATATGAATATTACATGGGTGGTCCTGCTCCTTCTGCTCTATCCCAGGCACTGGAATCAGCCAAGCGTTTCTCCTATTGCATCTGAGGTTTTGGATCCACATTACTGGATTAGATGAACAGTTTTTGCACAACCAGTTACACAGGTATCCTGAATACCAAACAATATTTTCAACTAAACCAAGCTGATCTTAGATCATGTATGATATGCAAAAATTATGCTCAGAAAAACTTTCCAGACATGATCAGAAGTGAGTGATAAACCTAAAACTGTATGGGAAAACAGCCAAGTTGAAAAGATCAGAAGACAGAATCTGAAAAGTAAGAATACTGTGTTTGAGTGTTGTATAGACAAGACTTTCTTTGCCTGGGTATACTGCTGAAGACAGTGGCTCACACCTACTGTGAGATTTATATGGTACCTTTCTTTATGGAGTTTTGCAATAGATTTCAGAATACTTTCTTCTGTGCTTTTGAACACAGAATGCAAGAGCATGTCCTTACTTCACTTGGTGCACAGAGAATTGCGGGAAGTACCATCCTTCTGTTCTTTTACCAATCTTTTGGTGTTTGTTTTTTACATGACTTTTTAACACAATAAGTAGTCTCTATTTGCCACCTACAGAATCCAGTCGTGCTCCAATTTCTCATGGTGTTCACCAACTACTTTTAAATGCAGATTGTAAAGGACAAGCCCAGACTTGGGTATTAACTCCAAAACCAACCTCAAATCCTAACAGGTTTGGGAATTCAGCAGCTCAACACAACCAATTTGTTCTGTTATTATCTTTGAACACTGGCTATTTGGTCATTTATGTAATAACACCGTCATTTATGTAATACTAACAATGAAATAAAAACTCTGTATTCCACCTGTAATTGTCCTACACAGTTCTGCAAACAGAGTAAGGAAAATTTCTTCACCTCAGAGACTTCATGTACTAGACATGACAATCTAGTTGTGGATGAGTCAATTATCTCTCAATCTCTTTTCCTTAATGTCTGATCTGTAATATGAATACAAAATTTCTATACAAAAAAAGTCAGACAAACTGGAGTCTCAAATTCAGACGCATAATTTTAAGTACCTGTACAGGTTATTTTCATTAAATTATTCCCTCTCAAATAAGAATGTGTAAGATGATTGAAAACCACTCTGGTCTAAGTACCAGGAGAAAGGGATCTACCAGTGAAACTGAGGTGTGAACATTCAAACCAAGCAAAGTACCTTATGTGTGGGAAAATGAAAACCACATCTGACACAAGTACGACATACTTTTAACATCATCCTTCATACCTCTCTCTTTCCTTCTGTTCTTCAGCCACATCCAGTGACACACCCATGCTCAGCTGTAGATTTCTTTGCCTTCAATGAGGCTGTATCACAAGCTATGGGGGCGTGCTAAATCAATAATTTTACTGTGCAAAGAATTAAGATATAGTTTACTGACAGTGAGAAGAGTTTTTTACTCTAATTCATGCCACAGCAGTACAGGTGGACAGCTCATGGGCTCCTAGTGCTCTGTGAGGGCACCATGGTGAAGGAATTTGAATTCAGGTGTTTTATTTTTCTCCATCATTAGCATAATTGCCTGTTTTGCCTGTGCTGACCCAGCCCAGCTTCGTTTAATGTCTGCAGCCTGACAAGATCACAGCTTGGGGAGATATGGCTGTAAGGAAAGTTGTATTGCTTTTCAAGGACAGTTTCTTTTAAACCACCAGCTTGAGAAATGTTTGTTGGTGAACATGTTTACACAGCTCTTCCCCTTTCAACATAAAAGGGAAGTTATTGCGATGGTACATAAAAGAATGGTAAAACTGAAGTCCCTATGAAGACAACTGGTGGCCATCGTAATAAGAGTGTTTTGCAGCTACAGAGCCTTTCATCTAAGGATTTCAAATTCCTTGCAAAGATTGATTAATTAAGGCTCACGGTGAGAGTTCTGTGAATCATCAAACCACAAGCATTTCACACCTCACTGACTTGCAACTCAGAGAAGCTCTTGATGAACATGAGCTAAGTTCCATGAGACTTGAGGGAACTTAGATCAACTCCAGTGGGTTGGCGCTGAAGTCATTTTTAAGATGTGTAAATTTAAAGGGAAGCCAGGTGAGCAATCCAGAGCGCTTTGTTAAGAAGCACAGTGAGTGATGCCTGGGAAAAGCCTCCTCCTAGATGCTGAAACTGCTGCACTCTGGAAGGTGCTAGCAAAATGGGTAGTGCACTCTCATGAAGAAGAATCCTGTAATTCTATTTTAAAAGCTTATTCTTATTTAAATGGTACTTATTTCACATCAATCTAATTTAAATGTCACTTCACCTTCTTTTTGCAACTCTTGTAGCCATTGCCCTTGACTCAACACAATGTCAGACCAAAGAAGACCTTAGCAATGGCCCAGTGTCTCTCCTGCTTGTTGAATAACTTGCTCAGCTCCTTAGGCCTTCTAGTAGCTCTCCCATGAGCCCATTCCTTCCCACTGGCACCATTGCATCACCTCTCTGGTTTTGCATCTCTCTGGAAGCTATTCATTTCATTCTCAAGAATATTTATAGGACTATAACTACAGACATTTAAAATCCTGATTAGTATTTTTCTCTGTCTTAAGTGCTATTATAAAATATTTCCTGGTAATGCACAGCTTATAAAAAAAGTTTTATACATAAGAATGTAGGCGCCTATTTTTTTAGTTAAAAATAATGATTTGGTTAGTCATATTTTACAGTTGCTAATTACTCTACAAATGCCATAACCTGTGTGAATGGTAACTGCTCAGTAAAGGGTTTTGTTTTGTTTAAGACATGCTAAGTAATGCAGTGTAATACTACATGTGTCAGGCTAATATATTATAAAATTTAAATGCTTTATATATATACATATATACACTTCTTTCTTTCTGTTATTTTTGGCTGAGGAGATCAGCTCCATCTGAAATCATTTCCTGATTTTCTCCAAACTCTGAGCTTTCTCTATTGTTTATTTGGAGTAAATTGAGCCTAGCTGTGGAAATTGTGGTGTGAGAAGACCATTGGTTCTCTTCTTGATTTTAATAAGAATACAGTGACCAGTTGAAATACCAAAAGAATGGTGACTACATGAAATCCATTTAACTCCTTTGATTAAGATCTTTTCTGACATATATCTGGCACAGTCACGTATTTTGCATACATACACTGGAAATACATTTAGCTCAATATTAATGCAGAGTAATGCAAAAACATATGTTATCAGCCATTGCCTCATCTTCCTTTCATTTATAAATGGTTGATGGTGGTAGTACAGACCAGATCATAGCTTGGGCACTCTGCACTTCTGCAGAAACTGCTCTTTCCCAAATAAACCCAGCCTACCTGGAAGCAAGGCAGCTTTGTGGTATCCCTGCCAAGCCCAGAAACAAGATCCCATTTTTCCATCCTTGGTCTCTTCCCCATTAGCAGCTCAGATCAAATTCAGGAGATGGCTACAGCCAGCTGGCCAGTGCCACAGCCCTTGTGACTCTTCTTCCAAATTCTCCTTTGGTTTCTTTAGTCTTGCTTTCAGTGTCTCCTTTGGAGAACAGTTCACATTTTGTTCCCAAAACCTTTTTTGGTTGCTTTCTCCTGCAGACAACCCCAGCAACAGAAGAACTGTAGGTCTATAGCAGCAGTTCATCAGCTGAATAGAGAAATCAGGTTTAATTACCCTCAGTTAATTGAAGTGATGTGACTTCATAGACAGAGAACTGCACAAAGATGTCAGTGTTTCCCCCCTGTCCACCACTGGTCCAACTGGCTGAGTTCAAGCAAATCACCTATCCCTCCAGTGGTCCAGCTTTCCCCCATGAAAACAGGAATTGCATCAGCTTGTTGTATAATTCACTAAAAGTCACAAGTTCTAGATATTATTAATTATAGCAGGAACCCAAGAGGCAAGGAACTTTAACTGTCATAAAATGCTTTAGCAAATAATTTGTTACAGATACAGGTATGAGCTCTCCTATATTATTCCAGAATCCAGAAAAAAACCCTGGTTTTAAATAGTTTTCATTCAGGAGAGTTGAGCAAGCAGAGATAATAATAAAACATACCAAAGTCATAAATTACTGTGTGAGTCTCATATAAGCTGTTTTCAGGACATTAATAAGTACAAAATAAATGGTACAAGAAAAGAAAGTTGTAGTAAGAAAAAAGAAGAAAAAAGCCACCAAACCACCTCATCAGTTCAACATTCCAAATCCTTTCCTCCTTTCTAACTGTTATGTGTTTCCTTCATTTGAAGATACTCCAGAATATATGGCAATAGCCTGAGTCACATGGAACTTATGGATATCTTGAATGAAGCCTTTTTGAAATCACATGAAGGACTTCTTCCTCAGTTCCCTTTGATCTCTGCATGTAGGATCCCTCATTAAAGGCTGGTGGTGAAGAAAGTTGGGTGACCTTTTACAGTTGCCTCTGTCATGTGGAAAGACAACCCCCTGCATTTAGCAGACAGACTAAATTCTTCACTAGTTCAGCACCTGTGGATCTCACGGAGTTATGCCAAGGGCTGGTTTGCTCTTGCTCAATTTCATCAAATTCTGCTTCATGGGGAAGAATGTTGCTCACATTGCTGTGAACTACTCAGGTCTTCAGAGTTTGTGGGAAGCTATTTCAAAGGGTAGGCTGTTCTGTTTTGAAGATATTCAGATATTTTCATACTGGTTTTATTCCTACTGGCAGTGCCTCACAGGACCACTTTGGCACAAGACACATTAACAAAGAATTGCCAGTGTCTGTGAAGGATGGAAAACCTGTAAAACAAAAGCATTTTCTCCCATCCACCTTCTTCCTAAATGTCAATGAAAACCAGAAATAAAATTTCCTTTGTTTCCAATTTTCTCCTTTGTCCTGTTTCTTGCTTGCATATGCTGCCACAGGAATTTTATCTCCAGACTGTATAAAAAGGTCCAATATTTTGTCTCTTAGGACAACAGGTCATTCTGCAAACCGCGAAACTCTCGAAATCACCCCTATTCAGTAAACTCAATAATTTTCCAAGGAGGTAGCAAATAATCTTTGCTCCGTGAATTCAAACCATTTGTGAACTCCGGCACCATCTACTTATCGTCAGCAGACACCAGAAAAGTTGGCTGCCCCAGCATTACATCCTAATGTCTTTCAGAGACTTTAAAACATCAGAATTTGTTTTGACAGAAGCTGCTCTCCAGTTCAGATAACAGGTCCCTCAAACTTCTCAAGGAGCGGTTGCACTTGAATCCTTTGCAGCATTGTCAGCAGCATTAGCAAACATAGAGGAAACAGGATATTTTGCATTATTGAAGCAGAAGACAAAGGGATCGTTGATCATAGTAAGAAAATCATGCATGTATAAATGATTACTTTGTCTATATTTCCTCTTAGGCAATAGCTGATGCAGAGACAATCAGATATTTGCAAGATACAAGGCAGATATTCAATTTAATTAAAATAAATATTCCCAAAAAGATACCAAAAGCCAAGAAAGGTCCCCATTCAGACAGATAACTGTATTCCTTTGTTAATAAGGTCCTTGATTTAGGGCCTCAGAAGAGGGAATTAACTTCTTATCATAGGATAATTTTTCTCTACTTACTGCTATCAACTATGACATGTAAAACCAGAAACTCTCTAAGGTGACAGAACCCGGAATTTTTGAAATTAAGTATTTTGGATGTTTGCTGAAAACAAACCTGATTTAAAATACTTGATGGGTGTGGTTGTAATGACTGAAAGAAGACATTTCCAACACTACTTTTCTGGGTACCATTGTCCCCAGTTTTCAGCCCTCGGAGCTGTCACACAGACAGGGACTCCCAGCTGGTCCCACCATGTCCTTGGTCCCCAGACCAGGCCCCAGGCTGGGAACACTGCATTGAGATTACTTGTATAGGTAAGAAGTTATTTATAGAAATAAATGATAAGGAGACACCCTTTGCAGCTGTGACATAGACAGAAGTATTCTGGCAGAGAGTAGTGATAACTTTGTACCATTAAATACAGCCTGGAAATAGTCATGAATGAATATTTCATCAGCCTAGATACCATTTTCCTAAAGAGAAAAACACAGCAAAAAAAATAACTCCGTGGGGTCAAATCCTTGGCTGGTGTAAGTCAAGATATTCCCTGGACTGCAAATAGAGTTTACACACAATTTACACCAGATGGGAGCCTGACTTTACAAAGCAATGGCTGGAGGCTAAATGATATTCTTGAAAGTTGCAAAGCCTTGGATTATGAAATCTCTCTCAATATATTTCCATTTCAACTCCTTCCAGTATAGTTTGCTCACAGCAGTCTGAATGCAGAAGAAACATCTATTTCATTATCTCAAATAGTTTATAAATGCTTTTTAAAAATTCCATTATTTGCACAGTGTAAGGACCCCAATGCACCCTAACAACTGTTTGACCTGAATATATTAAAAATATTGTAATGTTTTGCTACATATCCCAAGATAAAAAAAAAAAATAAAAAAAATCAGAGTACAGCTTATTAGTTTTCTCTTTGCTGCTTCTTATAAAGGTTTATTTGACAGAGCATAAGATAGTGGTAAAATCCTAAGGTAAAGGTTAAACTCTGTTTTATTATGTTTACAGGATTTAAAGGGTAAATCAGGAAGTGCTTATTTAACATCAAGTGAAAGTGGTGGATTAGTAACCAGACCGAGACTTAAAAGCATCCTTAATCCTTAAAATCTCTAAGGGTGAAAGGTCACTCTTTAACACCAGGTTGTGTAAAGAATGAAGCAGACAGAAGCTTCTGTTTCATCATTGCCCAGTTAATCCACTGAGGAAATGAGCAGCATTGGTTTTTTGCTAGGTAAACTCCTCCTAAAACCAAGGAAACAGAGGAAAGCTTGAACAGGAAATAATTAAAGTAGATTTATTCCTTGAACACAGCAGAGCAGTGCAGGAGATATTTTAAACTGTTTTAAAAATGACACTTCTGTGACTATTAATTGTCTATCTTGATTACATTTTCATCACTCCTTCTTTTCATTACTCTTTTAATGATTAAATTAATGCTCTATATTTTATTTGGAGAAAGAAGCAGAACAAGACAAACATTTTCAGGAGCACAACTTCCAATAGCCACTGGTTTATGTTCTGTATCTTTTGGTACCTTGTGGATTGGAGAGTACAAATGGGGCTCATAAATACCCTATCTCTTTTAAACTCACAAGTTCTAGAAAAATAATTAAATGCAGCTCTTTTATTGTGTTACCAAACTGATGTGTGTCAAAGAAATAGATGCAGGTAAATATAGTTTGTAACATTTCTCCTCTTTAATCTCTGCTAAGAGGTAGGAGGCATTCACTAGTTGTTTCTGCTGAGATTAAAATGGGGTTTGAAGTTCCCAGTAGCTGGGATGAAGCATAACTCAACAAAGATTTTTTCTACAAATGCAATATAAAGTATAGTACGTTAGAGGAAATGTTTAGAGCCCACTATTTAGTAAATATACCCACCTCTTGTATAGACAAGTCTTAACTTTTTTTTTCTTTTTGCACAATCAATATGAAAAGACAAAGCTCTCACATATTTCAGCTACTAGGGAAAAAGTACTTTCAATACTAGCAGCCTTTCAATATTTATATTGAGCTTGCCTTTATTAAATCACTGGTGAAAAATAAGAAGATTCACCCAAGCTGTAGTTTCATCATATAAAACAGCACGGACATTTATCTTATAAAATTGCAGAAGTGTAGCTCCATGTAGACTGATGGAGCTCAGCTGCATTTGGCATTAGGATCTCATTTTCTTGCCTAAGGTGTTTATGACGCATACAGTTGCTAATAGCTTATGCAGTTCATTTTTTACAGAATCTGTGGTTTAAGCATAATGCTTAGTACTTCTGAGATATTACTTTTCTTTTTTTAAAAATTGCAGTGTTTAATGTGAATTATGAAGAGTGCTTAGTTGCACACATTCAAGACCTGCCTAAATTTTTCACAGCATTCGTCCCTACCTTTGTAGTTCCATTTCATCAAAACACTTTCTTAATTAAGCAAAAATAATAGCAAGAAAATCACATCTTGTAAACTAAAATGAATGTTTAGGTTCTTTGGTGCTACTTTCCAACAGATATGCATGTTCAGAGCATGAGCACAGAGCTGGAACAGCCCGTCTGTAATCAGAGAGATCAAATGTAAAAGAAAACACTCTTTAATGCAAAAAAAGGAATCGAAAATCTTATATAACATTACTTTTAACTCCCTGGCTATTTTTAGTTTGATTTCCTAAGGAATTGATGTTTATGTGACCAAATCATCTATCCTTCTTTACCACTTCTTATAGTTTTCAACCCAATGGCTGCTTCTGAATGTGTTTGACAAATGCACAGTAATCCCAGACTTTCTAATCAGGTTCCTAAAGTTTCATTAGAAGAAACCACTTCATGGAGGGCAGAGATGCTTAAGTTACCCAACTCATGGAAAAACTGAATCAAGTGCTTTTAAGAATTCACAGCAAGGAGAAACCTCTGAAATGCCTGGATTGTGAGTAAAAATTCAAAACAGAGCTGGCAACCATAACTTCATAGAAAAGCAGAATTTGTTAGTTGTGAAGCTCATAAAAGTGTTTATTTTGCTTACTGAGATGCCACAACTTCCTAACCCATCAACACACATACATATTCAAAAGCAGTAGTACACAGTACAGATCTGCAAAACAAAATGAGCTAAACAGCCTCATTACAGGCATCAAGAAACATTAGTTTTTTCTGGGTGACTGTTGGTTTTCTACGTGAGGGATAACAGATTCTTTTTCAAATCTGGATTTGAAGGAAACTATTTATGTACTAAGAAGTATTTCATGAAAAAAGGTAATTTCAGAAAACAGAAAGAATATTATTAATTTTTTTAAACAGAATAGGTTGTGGAAAGAACCAAAATAATTTCAGGGTAGTTGGCTTTTTTTTTTTCAGAATTAGCAGCATTTAGCATGTACGTACTATGTGATACCCTGGAAAGGCTTTGCAAATGCTTATAATAAATCCCAGTGCTCCTGAGCACTGAAGTTTGGTCTTCAAACCATTGCTATTATAAGAGTTAAAATAGGAGGAGCAAAGTAACAAACGGGGCTTAAAGCCCCAACTTCCATGGTCTGGATTCTTACACAGATTGCACAGCAATAATGCCTCCCCATCACAGAGTTTAAATCACAAAGCCAGTCTCTCGCCTGATCCTACCTCCTTCAGCACATTTACAGTATTAATAGGAAATGAAGCATAAGACCATTATTTTCAGAAATATTTAGTTTGTAGTCCGTAAAATTTGAGGCAAACAGCTTGAAATGCTATGACCTGATTCCACTTTGTTGAAAGAAATAAAAAATAAATTCAAGCTGCACAATGAATTACATCAGAGCCCAGCAGACAAGGAAGTAAGTAATTCTTCAGAGTCACCATGCTTTAACAAGCTGAGAATCAAGAAACACCCAGAACTACCTCCATGCTAGAACTGGGCATATAAAAAATTACTTGTCTTATGTTTATAAATTAGCCAAAAACAAGTTGTGTAAAAAAAACTTTACACATATTCATCAAAGGAACTTGTTTTGGCTGTGGCTCCCTCATTTCTCTTTAATTTATCCTAATACTAATTCAACACTATAATGACATTTGCTAGTAATATAATGTAGCAAAAGCAGACAACACTTTCCCAAACAGCAGACTTCCAGATATGATTAATAGCAAATTGAATTTCAGCATCAGTTCATGCTTAGCACTGTTTGTGGTTTATGTGTTTCAAAAGGAAATCAGTTTAAACTTGCAATAAAAATAATTTTATATGTTTTTCTATTAATGAATAAGTTGTCCTTTTAATAAGAAGTGGTTCAGGACACAATCAAAACATATACTTGGAAATTATTCAGTTATTTTTATGTGATTTGTTGCACTACTTAGGCAATTTAAACAATAGCTCACCAACATGTTTTATAAATTAATGATCAACATGAATCAAGAAACCAATATACCATTTTCTTGATCTCCATCAAGTAATAATGGAGAAGACTCCCAAAGATCACACCCAAAAATATTTCTACACTGAGATTCTACACTGTCAATGTCCCAAACCAGCCTATAGTTTGGAAACAAAATCAGTAGAGCTTTGGGATCTTGAAAGACAGCAAACATCTTAGAAAAATTAGAAAAGAGGGAAGAGTTATTCGCTTAAACAATCCTTATACCAATATATTGTCTGTTTGGTGATACCATTTACATGAACAAGAGCTAATTCTGGGGATTCAGAACTGAAGGGACGGGAATATATTTCCCATACCAAATAAATTGTTAAAAGATATATATACAGTCCCTAGAAAGACGTTCTCGTCACACTTCAAAGAAACCTAAACAAAATGAAAACTAATTGGAAGCCAAATACAAACAACCAGCATCTGGGTTTTCTGTAATAAGTAACAAAGAAAAATGTGCTGCCTCTCATCCTCTTTTTGAAGACTCAGAGTGAGAAACTAAACCACAGCCAAATAGTATTACAACAGAATTAATTTATCCCTAAAACCTTTTTCCAGAAGTAGTAACATTGTTCAGAGCACTGCACCCTGGAAGCACAGATGCAGATATACACCTAGTGCACTCAATGGTACATATCTGAGTGCCCAAATTCCAGTCAGAGTGAGGGTCACACAACACTTATCTCTGCCAGTCCCCTGCTTCTACCTCCAAACCCACATGGAGCCCTATTAAAGTTTATGGAGCTCCATATGGGTGTACATGTCTGCCCAGGTAAATCACTGGCAGGCTTAGAACTGTAATTATCATTATTAGGAGTGTCTAGGACATTTTATATGCTGGCAAAATCCACCAAGTATGCAGACAGCAAAATGTGGGCTTTGCAGTGCAATATGTGGTTACTCTGAGTGGCTCTTCAGAGTCTGGTCCTTCATTTTTTCTGCAGTCAACACTCCCCCTGCATTCTCCAGTGTCTCTGAAGCTCAGGTGTCTCTGATAAAATACTAGATGCCAATCCTGAAAACTGATATTTTTTTCATGATTCCTTCCAGTCAAATAAGAGTGGAAGGACAAAAAATAATAATTTGCTAATACAGGAAGATATTTATAGGAAAAACCCATCCTGTTATTACTTTGAATAGAAATGCTGGGAAAATAAATCTTTATGCTTTTATAAAAATAAAAAAATCTCCCATGCTATTCAAAGTCTCTAATTTTGGTTGTCTTAATGTATTTTTCATGTAAGTCATAAAGTATGATTTTTATGTTTATTATGGTTTAAACACAAAATTATATCTAAAAAGCTTTATAGGTACTAAAGTATGACATCCTTTACTCCACCACACCCTAATAGTGGGAACAATAATTCACTCATAAAGATTGATAGCTGGCATTTGTCTTCAAGTTGTCCAATGACTGCATGAGAATTAAAATAAAATTATCTTCTCACCAAAGGAGTTAGTTATCCCTGCGGGCCAGGGCTGAGGTGGAGTTATGATGAATCACACATTGGGAGGATCTTTAACTTTCAATGAAATTAGTAACTTCCTTGGAAATTAATTTAATTACACCTAACAAAAATCTCTGTTCACGAAACCTGCACCTTTGGAGGTCTGAAAATAGAAGATGCACTATTCCATTTGGTAGACATTTCTATATTTTCCTCTTTCCCATATATATTTGCACACTGTCTTGAATGGATGGAGGAGGAAACTGTTTCCAGAAGAGCCAACAGAAAAGATTTTCCATGACTTCTAAAATGTAAGCTGGTTTCTCAGCGTGCATGAATTCACAGAGTGCTTTTAGCATGAAAAGAGCTACACTGAGTCACCCTGACGTGCAGCCTGACCAAAAGTCTAGGCTTCTCCTCATAAAAAGAGTGAATTAGAAATTTTGAAATAATTTGGCTCCAAGCAATGTTTCTTACAGGTACGATTTATGAGAACAAAAACAAGTACTGGAAATTTTAATTCAAAAATTCATTAACAGTAATCATGGTCCTTTTCTTCTTTTTCCACAAACAGCATAAAAGCCAAGTCTGCTTGAACTGAAAAAAAAAAAATCTTCCCCATTTCTGAACTCTGCATTTGCAGTAAGTCTTGGCATCTTCAGCTTTTTGAGGTCAAAAACCTTACTGGCTGCTTCTGGTTTAAAGTAAGAGTGTGACAACTCCAGTTTAACCTTCCCTTTGCTCATCTTCACCTCCAAGACCAGAGATGTTGCTCTATTTCACTCCATGCAGGTCACATTTCCATGGCAGTGCCAGCAGGTCCTTCCCTGTCTGATATCTTGCACTTGGGGATAGGGAGGATGTTGCCTTTCTTCTAAAACTTGTGTTGCAACCTTCATTAGCCATGCAAATGCCTTAATGGGGACATTCTCTGAAGCCTGTTTGTTATGGGCAGATTTGCTCTGAACTTTAGCCAAGTCTCACCTGTCTGGCACCTCTCATTATATCAAACACAGTGTTATGGCAGAGGACTAAGTTCAGTGCCAAATAATGAATTATAAATGGTTTAATATGAAGAGATAGTTCATTTATCTACCCAAATCTGATTCAGGTTAAAAGACTTAAGGAATACTTAAGTTTTCTTCAGACTGGCCAGACAAATTTACAGATAGATAAACAACACAAGTATATGCTAGAATACACACACTGTCGAGCACATAGTGCTTCTGAAAAAGGCACTGTTCCTATGCTGTAATGCATCTGTGATTAGCTGCAAAGAATTCAGAAGTACCTGCTTCAAAACTATGGCTTATCTATAATTTAAACTGAAGGAGTCTTTCCTTTAGGCAACACAGACTTCATGACACATGAACGAGCAGCTCTGGCTGTCTCTAATAGTTTCCCACCAGTACCAGAGTGTTTGCAGCATTTTCATTTTCCTTAAATTAGAAAAGATTTTCCTTTTACAATACTCAGAGGAAAACATTATTTTTGCAAAGGTAGCCTAGCAGTTTTGTGCTACTCATTGGCAGATAAGGCCTGTTTCTTTCTTCCCTACATGGGGTGCCACTATATGCAGAGATGAGGAAGGAGAGGCACTGCACTTAGAGGAGGCAGCACGGAACTGGTCTGTGAGCACAGAGCTGAATTGCAAGATACAGCTGCAAAACCTCAGGAAATCCTTGTCTTGTTCCAGGGCCAACCTCACCTTAGAAGTAAAACATACCCCTCACTTTATTACAAAGCGCCCAAGGCATGAAACACTGGCAGTATCAGAGGTGGCACCGAGGTAATTCAACAACATCATCAAACTATAGGAGTTAGAATTTGATTTATAAGGATGACTAGCCCAATAAAATGGTAAAGCAAGTCAATACGCAGGCTCAGAGACTTCTCCAATTTTTTTTATCTCCTAGTACTTTGATGATGCAGTTATCACAAAGCATTCCAGACACGTCATGCTCAGTGGGAACTATGGAACAACAAAGCCTCACGTGTATCCTTGCAGAGATCAGGTCATCATTAGAGCTGCATAAACCTATCTACAAGATCAGCTTTTCTTGTGGTAACAGTGAAAGGAGAGAGGGGAAAAAATCCCAAACAAACCCCAACCTCTTAATCACAGTATGTATGAACACAGTTCCTAGTAAGAAGGATATTTTTACGTGAAAGTGGTAAATTTTCAGGTGGAGCAAAGAAACCCCTCAAAATCCCAAGAGTTCAAATCCTTGTAAATTGACATTGCTATGCTGATTTATGCCCATTGAGAGTTGTCCCTTCATAATTTGTTCCAGGTTGGAATTTTACTATGGAGAAATATGCACATTCTTGTAAAGTTAAGGAAAAATACAACCAACTAAAAGGATAGTTTCCATGTAGTTCTATTTTTGATCACTTTAGATATTTTAGGGTATGTCCTGCAACCATCCTATTTATGGGATCAAAAAAGAAGTAACCCAGATATGGAAATAAAGTTAGTAAAGTCATTGGTCCAGACAGGACTCAGGCTGCTAAGTACATGATGATTGATATTGGACACATTTCTTTCTTGGCAGGGAGTTTTGGCTTTCAGCTACACCGTGCTGACATCAAGCACATTAAAAGTGAACCCAAATATCTGCTGAAATTCACAGAGATGTTGAAACATTTTCAACTCTGAAGCCAAGGATGTGTCAGCTGAGAAACCTGAAGTCTACCTTCAATTTTTTCTTTCTAATTCAGGGAAGAAATGCTCAGCAAACTTGTCAAGTCTAAGCAAGCTTTTTTACAACCCACTTCTCTATTTTCTTGTGGCAGAAGTCCACCAGCAACACTCTTCATAAAAGCAGTAGAAAGGTCAACTGTTGCATGTGTTTGCCAGCCCTGGATACAGTCCCAATGCACAAGAGTGGGTTCAGAACCTCTATTCAGAAATCTATATTTCACTTTCTATAGAAGGCAAAGAAGACAAGTTTTAGGTCCATCTTTTGCTGAGGCAAGTGACTTCCAGAGAGAGAGCCTACTTGCTCAAGAGATGTATTGCAGAACAGAAACATACTTATTATCCTTAGATGATCTCTCCTGTTTTTCAGGGCCCTGTAACTTCCTGTTCTCACTTCTGTTAATACACTTTCTGCTTTCACATTCCTCTCCTGGTGCCGCTGTATTCAAGTGTTGATCAGACCCCATCAAACAGCCACTGCTCCACAAGCTGTTTCAGGAGCCCCAGTAGGGAAAACATGGGAAATATCTGGAAGGTTCCAGACTAAGAAACCATAAGTCATGTTGTGTGAGCTGCTCAACCAAAAACTGCATTCAGGTTCTAACTGGTTGCTCAGTTTGGCATCTGATTGCTCAGTTTAATAATCTTGCACTTTGGTGTGAAGGTTGCATGGGGGACTCGTGTTGTCTTCTCTTATTTCAAAAACTGTCAGGGTTTCAAAAACTTACTGAAATTAACCTACAGCCTGAAATTAACCTAAACAGCCTTTTAAGACACTATCTTTCAAAGACCCAACAAAGTAATTCCTTTATACTTTAGTGGACAGTTGCATATACGCTGGAACTATGACAAGCAAACTGCTTTTCCCAGACAATGTTTTTTTGAAGTGGCCCAGCATTGGTACGGTTTTCATCTAGGTAGTTTGCATTTTTATTACTGATTTTTCTTAATTAATCAGTTATACATTTATTGCCTTCATCTGAGTATCCTGCATTTTAATGTTACGGTGAATTGTTTGTGCAATAAATTCTTTCTTTTATTTTTGACTACACCATGTCTTATATTTTAAATAGTTATTAAAGCAGGTTGAAAAAACAGTTACAAAAGAAGTTTGAAATGATGAGCATGCTGATTCAATTACATTTTCAGATTAAAAAAATATTTTGGAGGAGAACCACATCAACAATTTCTTTTCCTTCTATATGGATGGGATTTCAGACATTCTTTCAAAGCTCACAGTCAGACACAGACACTAACAGGGCATTGCAGCCATGGCTGGGCCAGGCTAGAGTAAGTCCTGGTGAATAGCCAGGTCTGCAGCAAGAGCTCACCAATGTGCACCTACTAACTGTTTTCTGGGCTGCATGAGACTCCACTGATCCCTCAGTTCCAAGTTTATATAATGGTCCATGCAGGAGTATCTCCTCTGTAAATACAATTTCAGATACAATTTCTAATTTAGATATATAAATATAATTTCAAAAATAATATCTTGCTTTCAACTATTTAAACATTTCACTTTTTATACTTTCATTAGGGATTGAAATGAGAGTACAGATTAATGAATCGGTAATAGTTTTGGGGGATTTTTTAAACCAGGTTTATTAGAGAGGAAATAAAAATGTCTTGCTTATTTGAAGAAAATTAGCAAATAAATTCTGAGAATAGAGTATGATTTAAAGACATTCTATGTTAACCTTTCACACAAAGTATTTCATGCTGCACAAAGAGCAGAAATAGCCTAAGCACCCTAAAGAGAGTTGCTAGCCCTCATTTAGAAGCTATTCAAACAGCCAAGTGAAATAATTTGAAAAAGCAATTTAAAGGTTTCCCTCTAAGAATCTCATCCATCTCTTACTGGTAAGAGACAGTATGCACACAATACATATGTGGAATAAGGGAGAGTTTTCCTCATGCTGTGAGATGGGAGAAAGATGCAAATGACAAGTATTCTGTGCAGCAACAACATGAGAGTAGCATTATTGTTCATACACTTTTTTCCTATTTTTTTTTAAATAAGCAAAAGGTTTTGCTACTTTTCTGAAGACCAATTTATACCAGGAAAAAACACATATTGACCATATTGCCAGAAAATGGGCAGAATCAAGCTTGTTTCAGCTGAATGACTAATGGAAACATTTCCAGCCATATAAAGAATACAGTGCATATGAATTAAGATGTACTAAGATCAATGGAAATAGGCACTGAAAGATAAGACATTGTTTAATGGCTTGTGTAATCTGATAGTTGGTGTAACGTGATCTAGAAGTTGGATTTTCCAAAGTTAAGATATCAAAAGCAGAACAAGATAATTACTATAAATAGTCTCTAATGATGATCCCTACAAAGAGTAGCAAAAGGTAACTTTCAAGGAAAGGAGCTCTCAGGAGTTCATCTTTACTACTGCATCTGAGATGAACCCTTAAAGGAAAGATCTCCATCAGCAGTGAATTTCTGAAGCACACATCTGCACTTCGTGCAGACAAAACCAGAAAGAACAGAGTGCTGGAAAGTCAGAAGTCCATTTTGCTGAAAGTGACGAGGTTTTCCAAAGTCAGTTAGAACAGTTTAAAATATCTTAAGACTTATCTGGTAGGATAAGCAGGCACAGCTATGTCTCACCTGAATCAGCTGGTCACCAATTATTTTGAAGTAGGAACGAGTGGCATATAAATACCTTTTAGACGAATTATTCCTTTTGTGATCTTAGAAATTTTATGCAGAATAGTTTAGTTCCAATATACTGCATTTCCCAGCAAAAGACAAGGAAACCTCCCTCCCGTCGCCCAGCCTAATCATTTCACATGAAAATGTTACCAACAGAAGACTTCTGTGTCACCCTCAGGTCTTAATCAACTCAGACTTGGATAGGAGATGAAAATTTCCTAGAAATTGAAACATTTCTGAAGCTATATGATACAACCTTGACATCTGGTTGTCCCAAACACAGAATAATTAATACAAGAAGACTTTCAGTGTTGATTTCATCACACTGTTATTTTTTTGTTGTTACATCTCATCCTTTGCCCCTTGTTTTTCATGACCATCATTTAAGTTCTAGCCTTTGAGAACAGAAAATGGAGCTCTTTTATAAGAAAACACAAGCATGCTTTATGTTTGTTGTCCTTCTGTAGAACAGAAAAATAAAAGCAGTAATATTGATCTGAGCTAGAGGTGACCATTATCTACTTAAAAGTTACATGGCTACTAGTTCTGATATACAACTATGCTGCCCCTTAAAATAAAACAGGGTTGACAGATAATGTAAACCATAATTAACTGAAGTCAAACGGCAAAATACAAGATCCCTTAGAGTCAACAACTGAGCCTCATCAGCCCTCCTTGTCCATACCAAGAAGTTGGGAATTGTATAAGAGCAAGTTTATAGCTGGTTAAGATGTTTTCAGATTGTCAGAATTTTAGCAAGATCTAAAGCCACCCGCTCCAGTAAGTGGAGCATTTGGCAGTCACCATGTGGGAAACAGACCAGCCTTGCTGATCTCACACACCCTCTTTGCCCTCAAATGGCCAGGACACAGGTATCACCCACATTTACTCTGCTATGGAATTTTCTCACCCCAGTAACAGTGGCCACCTTTATATTCTCCAATAACTCCTGTGACCTCAGTGTTTCATGATTTATATCAGTGAACTCCATCATGTGAATATCTCAGTATAATGTTTAATTTGATGACGGTCTTGACTGGAAATCTGAAGTATTGCATTTCATATCACAAGAGAGACAAGGCATATGAGGGTTGTTTACAATAAAAACAGGACATGGAACAAATTAATTAAATTTTGGCAAAGTAAATAATATTACTTAAAAAAAGAAAACTAGGACAAGCTAAATCTCTCAGTAAGCATTCAAACACTGTAGACTGAGATATGCATATGCTGAAATCAATTTTCTGTTCCTTTAATTTTGTCTCTTCCTTTTAATGCAGATATCTCTGCTTGAGTCACAACTCAGTTTGAATCACAAACCTCAACATGAGGATGACTCTGTACAAACAAATGAAGAAACTAAATCCACCCCCATCCATAAGATGATATTTAGTTGTGCAGACCATATCTGTTCTTCCTTCCTTATAAAATGGCAAATGTCCATGCTGGCTTCTCAGCATGTTGCCACACCACAAAGTGTACTGTGAGGTCACAGCTGAGGTCACGGCAGGGACAGGTGATCCTGTATCAGGGAAAAAGTGGGTCTCGAAGAGCAGAGAATGGCCTGGGTGGGGCATGGAGGGAAAGGCACTGAGTCCTGCCAGCCCTTGGAGTCAAAGCTCCAGGAGAGTAGCAATGAGGGATCCTGCCACAAAACAGCTGTCTTTGCTGCACCCCTCCATGCCCAGCTCTCCCCATACTGGCACACTCTGGGCTCCCAAGAGATGCAGTGGGAAGAAGACTCATCTCATTGCTTTCTCTCCCCACAACTTCTGTAGCTGTCTGCTCCCCCAAACATCTCCCACTCTGTCTTCAGAAGAGCTGATATACACTCAAACACAAAAGCAGGCTAAAAGGAAGATAATATTTATGTTTAAGTAAACACATATGACACAATCTTTTGGGCAGTCTACATGTAGTACATATCTCTACTGGGCCATAGTTGGTTCTTGCAGTAGTTTCATATCTACTCTCAAAGATTAGATTAGTTGGTCAAAGATCAGATTTTTTTGCATGATTAAAAAATTTAGGAATGATTGAAAATATATACCCCAGCTGAAAATTTTTCTATGTGAAATAAATAGTGCACCAGCATAATTAGGCATGATTTCAACACAAAAATAATAATTATGTCTACAACTTTCCAAACAAGTTATTTTTCATATATTTCTAACTAAGTAGTTTCTTTGGTCTAACAGGTTTCAAGCAAAAGAGAAACAGCAGAAGAATCATAATAGCAAGGTATGAAAAACAAAAAAGAAATTAAACTAAAAAAAATAAGTTTCATGTTCACAGCCACTCATCATCTCTTTGACATTCTGAAAACCTGACTACCATAGTGATAACTTTATGGCAGAAGAGACCCAGAACAAACTGAAACAGTAAGTCACTTGCATTATATGCATATATTTTTGCCACTATGATCTCATGCACCCTATTACCACAAACTCTCTTTTATCCAGATTAGAATTTGCAGGGGAAGGAAGTGTCTTGTCTTTGCTCTTTGGTTTCTGCTGAACCATTTCACATTTCCCTCCTGTTCTCTCTGCTGCCATTCCCAGAGGACAACCATGGACCAGATGTGAATGAAGCAAGTCACAAATACGACCATTAATACTTCACCACGCAAATGCAATTTCTTCAGCGACATATAACAAAATGTACATGTCAGACTGCTTATTCACACTCCAGCTTGCAACTAATCAGCACTAATCAGAGCGATCAGATTCACACTTCACTGAACTTTCCCAGATTTATACTACAGAGGACTTGGATTTCAGAACAGAAGTCCGTATCGGCTCGTAAGCAGGGAAGAGCCAGCCATCTGTGTGTCTCAGGAGAAAGCACCCTCAGAGTGTAAGGCAAACTTCAAAAAAAAAGATCAAATTGATTCCTGATGCCATCTTTTCCTCTTAAGCTGGTGAAAGAACCAGAAAATAGAGAAGCACTGATCTTTATTGCTTTCACATGATAAGTGGAACAACAACATAACATTACCTGGAGTCACCATATATTCTATGTAAAAATTATTTGGTTTTGATAAATATCTTGTAAGACTTTGATCTTCAGGTCTCAAGAGTCGTATTACAGAGGAATTTACTGTACTTAATTTAGAAATCATTTGAAAAGGTCTATCACATTCGTTTCTCTCTGCACCCCTATGAAGGGAGATCCTTAAATGAAGGAAACCAAAATCAGAAAACTCTGTATGATCTAACTGCATATAATTATTTGTTTAACACACACACAAAAAGTATCAAAATATTAGGAAACCATTTAAATTTCATTGCTTTAAGCAGTCATCAGATACAAAAGACACATAATTAGAGTTTTTAAAGGTTTTGAGTGAAGCATTGATTGAGACAATTGTTTGAAATGATGAATGGCCCAGAGGCTTGGAGACTTCAGGAACCTTCACATATAGTTTATTTTGCTTTAGAGATCAACTGGCAGGCTCAGTATAAGATCACCATCTATTTTAATTAATTTGTCATCTCATCTACCTGTAAGAACTTAAAAATTAAGCATTTAATTTAAATATCTTTCTCTGAAATATCTGCTAAACACCCACATACCGTAGAAAATGAAGTATTTCTGTGCTTAATGAGAAATACCCCAGACCTGTCTATGGGTTAATATCTCATAACTAGTATTTATTTAGATAAGATATTTACACCATTTTCCCCATATTCCTTGGGCAATTCTTACATCTTTATTGAGCCATGATAACTATAAAATTGCCAATCTTCCTTCAAAAAGTTCAGGACATATTACCAAATGTGCAAACTTCTTATGCAGTCATGTATATCTTCGTAACAGGCTTTAAGAGTGATCCTAGCTGTATGTAGAGACAAATCTAAGAAACATTTGCCATCAGGTGTACAAGTTCTGACATCAGAACTGTTTAACACCACCTCCACTGACCATTTACGTGCTTCTACAAGTTGCAAAGGAAGATGACATGCTAAGTTTTTCATTTTGAGGATATGAATTTGATATTTCTCCTTTGAGATGAGATAAAAAAACCAAAACAAAACAAAGAGAACCAGAATAAATGTCAAGTTTCAAAAGTAAACAACATCATGTGCACATAGGCCTTTTCAGGTAAGCAGAGTTTTCTCTTGTACCTTTCACTCTTACGAGCGATCGAATACCAAAGTGAAAACAGCCATTTTAATAGAGAAAAAGGGGGTATTTCTGTAGCAAGACACGTATCCATAGTGAAATGCTCGCTTTCAGTATTCCTTTTTAATTTAGATTCTAAAGCCACAGATGAATTTAACCTTCAGCAAATTAGCAACTTCCAATGGGAAAACAGCCTGTCTGAAACACAGATGCTTTTCAGAACTGACCAAATTGATCATCATTGCCATGGACACAAGGTACTAATTTTCTAAGGAAAACCATCAGTGACTTAATGCCGAAGATTTAGAGGACAGGAGTGGGGCACCATGAGACATGATGAGAACAGGATTCATTCCTTCCATACACACTCAAGACCCACAGGGAGCTGAGAGCAGACAGTTCCAGACAAGAGCAAAAGAAATCAGGTGAATAACTTCAAGGTTGCCAGGAGACTACCCAGATACAGTGGCCATTTGGTAGTTCTTTAACAAATGAAGGCTAATTAGGAAAAGCAGATGTGTTTTCCACATTGAAGTCACCCATGCTGACCCAAACCCAAGGGAACATTTGCTCTTCGATAGATATACAACCCAAATCATCCTAAAAACATTTCCTATATCTCATAGCCCTTGTACAGGTCCCACCAGCATGACGAACAACCTCCCAAAAACTTAGAAGGCCACCTCTGCATTCCTTAGCAGCATCTCCTGCATCATCCCCTCTTGGATCAGAGCTCAGATCAGGGACACTGAATCCCTTTGAAGCTTGTTAAGGTAAGAGGCCACAGCAATACCAGCAGCCATGGACCACAGGAGAGGAAAAGCCACAGATCACAAATTCTAGACTATCAGCCTATGGCAAATACTACCTCCCAAAGAATTCCTTCCCTCTTATGAAAGTCAGTATGGTGATAGTCCCATCCATCCACTGGTCACACTGATGGCTGCCTTAGTATTCTCAAGCTGGTCACATAATTATATTTTAAAGATATTTAAGTGAAGTATAAGGAGACCTCTTTGAACTACCCATCATCAGAGATACCAGGATTCCCTCCTGGATCATCACAGCTTGGCTCTGACAGCCCCCGGCAGAGACCCAGCCTCATTGGAATTAGCCACTAATAAAGCAACGTCTACTCTCACCTTCTCCACACAGCAAAAGTGGCTCTAGCTTTCCTTATATTGACTAATCCTGCTAATGACCCCCTACTAATGATATCTGGCAATGACCCTTGGAGATATAAGCTAATGATATCTGCTAATGAACTGTAATTGAACTGCACCTTCTGCTCGTTAAAGGCCAAAGTCCACCAACTTTGCTGCCCTTAGGTAGAGCCTTGATCTCTCCTTTCTCCCTGGTATTGGCAGGACAACTTGCAGAAGGAAAACACTTTACATAAGAAGGAGTCAGAACTGGCAGCTATAGGTTAAACAGAGG
Organism: Calyptomena viridis; assembly: GCA_013390005.1. Classification (NCBI taxonomy): domain Eukaryota; kingdom Metazoa; phylum Chordata; class Aves; order Passeriformes; family Eurylaimidae; genus Calyptomena; species Calyptomena viridis. The sequence continues at coordinate 58,456 of WEIV01000360.1, read as the reverse complement.
ATTACCTTTATTTTCCACCTGTGGTGCTTTCAAGAGGTTTCCCCCAGAAGGAAAATAAGATCCTGAGTAAACCAGGGCATGAGAGGCCCTAGCTAGGTGTGTGCTTCATCACAAATGTCTTTTAAGGCACTCTGAAATGCCCCTCTTTGCATCAATTTGGATTCTCCAACAGAGGATAATATCTTACCAGAAAAGTGTGTGTTACTTTCTGAACAGAGGGTGCAATCAGTAATTAATTTCTGAGTCAAAATATATAAAGAAAGGACACTGGGAGTAGAAGATAATAGAGAATTGTTTTGGTGGGGCAGATTTTTGCTAGTATTTTGTATGCTAAAAAGAACCCTTACAAGCCATGGTGACTGAGTTTTTTAGTCATTAGAAAGAGACTGAAAGTTAGTAGAAAGCTGGGGGAAAGCCAGTATATTAAAGTCAAACAGGAAAACTACCCAAAGGCTCTTTGATAATGCCATAATGAAGTGGGTTTCTTCCCAATCCAGGTGACTTGATAAATATCCTGTCTTTTGGCTCTCTGATAGATTTAGCCTGGGCCTGTGGATGCTCTTGGAGCAGGGCAAGGTGCCTGGGAGAGTATTATGTCTGGAGCCAGCACAGTTAATTCAGCAGAGTCCAGCAGGCAGAGCCCTGAGCTGGTGCTGTCTGCACTGTGATCAGTGCAGGACACAAAAGTCAATGGCAATCTGGGGAGATGCTGGCACACCACTATTCCCTGTGCCTACTTTTAGCAGCATCAGCCTCCAGGGCTTTGTGTGTCCAAGGGGACAGATGCCTTGGAGCAGAAGCCACTTAAAATGTCTGTTAAACTTAAAGTAACAAGAGAGCAAGTTTGATGCCTTTGGACAAGCTACCCCTGCTTGTGCTTTGCTAATGATCAGGTGTGCAAGGAAGAGTCTTATTCCCACTTGATATTTAATTGAATGAAATTCACAGCATCTAAACCACACAGAAGCAGAGGGTGTTTTTACACACATCCTCTTTAGTCTAGGTCCTGACATTTTCACTCAATTTACCTTGTGCTTTTCTCATACTGATAACTCAGGTGACTGAGGGTTTTCCATAGGTTAGATGTATAAATGAGAAAACGAGAACACAGGGGGTTCTACTCTCCAAAGACAGACATGGCTGGACAACCACATTCGTAGAATATTAATACAGAGTGAGCAACAATGTTTATTTCAAAATGTATAAGGAGGTAAGAGTGGTGAGGACAAAAAGAAATCCAGAAAGCCCAGATAACAGATATTTATTGTGCTTCCCTGCCATAAACATTCCAGCAGCCCTGCCCTGGGATTCTAGCACCATTTTACGGCTAATATTGCTTGATTACCCATGCACCACCACAGCTTCAGCCTCCCAAGAACTGAAATCGAGTTTTCTATTCTTAGCTCGTGGTAATTTAAGCTCATTATGTAGGTGCTTGTATTCCATGAGCACAAGAGATAAAGGAAGCAATATAACTTTAATGAACAGCTGAAATAGCAACCACAGCAGGCTCTGTAGGAAAAAAAAATGTTCTCTGATGTTGTCTTGATTTTTGTCCCACAGGTCTGAGCTCTCTGTATGTTTTATGAAGATATTTGCACACACACATGCTTAGTGGAAACAAATATGATATCCTATTTAATAATAGCAGGTACATACTAGCCTGGAATGTAGAACCACTCAAATTATGGAAGAGGAAGAAAGAAAAAGTGTTAACCTAGATTCAGGACAAATAATAATAATAATGAAGAATATGAAATAATACTCAGCTTAAGCTAGGTAGCTCTAGAGGCTTCCTTTTTACGTAAATAATTGTCTTATTTGTCTAATGATTCTCACTTAGACTGAAGAAAATGGATGGATGCAGATGTAACTGTCAGAAGCAGAAAGTGGAGGAATAAATGCAATACATTCTGGGTTCTCTTTGATAAATACTTGCAGACCCCAGGTTATTGATTGGGTACTGCTTTTCTTTCAGTGCAATTCATTAAGACTCTAATCAAATAATATGGTCAAATCCTGCAGCCCCCCTGCAGGCAGCTGTTCTTTTTGCTGAGCAAGGAGTTCAGAGAGAACATGAGGTAGACAGACATCACAAGTTTGGAGCTAGGATTTGTGGAAACCCTCAGCTGAAGCAAGGATGACAACTAAAGGACCACTTCACAAAAATATCCCATGGATGACTATCTACCTGCATCTAGGCCCCCTCCTCACTTTGTACCAGTCCCTGTGACATGAGAAACAAAAGCATTTTCCTCCAGAAGTGAAAGGCAAGATCTGAAGGCAGCTGTAGAAGAGACCTGCCTTCTCTTCAGCGTTAAAATTTGTCCTTCTAACTATTTTGAGTTCCTATGTCATAAAATCATCTCACAAGAATGTTCAGGAGCTAGTATAACTGTCCAGAATCTGGTATACTTTTAAATCAATTTGGAAATTAAATTGGGTCCAGTAGTTTCAAAACAGAGCAGTTCTTCATTAACTTATTTTTCCCTAACAAAATAATTTTTTGTGTTTTGCATGTGGTTTTCAATTTTCTTTTGGCACACACTCATCATTCATTCCAATGAGGAAAGAGCAAGGGAAGGAAGAGTGAGGAGAGAAAACATCTGCTTAGAATAAAGGAGAAAAAAAACCCAAACACTTTGATGATTAAGACTTTATGTTTTCAAAATAAAAGGAATAAAATCTATGTGTGAAAAGATTCTGACAATGGTACATAATTAAAATTCTGAAAGTGTATAAACATGATTATTGCCATGGTCCAGAACGTTTTCACAATAACTACCTATACAAAACTTCTGAATATTCCTGCACAGAGTCAAGGTTAAATTTATCTCAGGGACATATTTTCCCATTTGTATTTGGAAGAAGGACTGCTACATGATTGTATATGGACACTTGATTTGTGTAGCGGCTGCTAATTATCACAGTACTAATCTGGAGTGCTTTTATTGTCAACCTTATGCAACATTTAAGTTTACATCTTCAGAGTAGACTGGAATTAGATCTAAAAAAAACCCTGCAATGTATTCCTGGATCAAAATACGCTAAAGGCAGTAATGTTTCAGCATTTCTCTGAAAAGGTTTTTGTTCTTCCATTTAAAAGAAGGAATATTTGAGGCAAGCATTCTCCACAATAACAGCAACAAAGTTGATTTTGAAATATCCTGCTCTGTGTTGGAAAAGTTACAATGAAAGGTTTACTGCCAGCTTTTCTGTTCATCCTCACATTCCTCATCTCTTCAGGGAATTTCATTGGTGGCAGTAGAAATGCAGGCTTGAGCCCATGATATCACCTGAAGATGATACCGGAGGCCTTTCCAAAGAAGTGTCGTTAACATTTTACAAAATGTGAGGGGCTTTTCTGCCTAAATTGACACTGAAGATTTGGCTGGGGTGGGGAGGGCAAAAAGTTGGAAGGAGCTAGAAAATGGTAACAGAATCCTGTTTAGGAACATATCATTGTTCCTTTAGCCAGTAGGACTGCCCTTAGGATCCACTGCATTGAGCATACTTTTGAAGGTTTTATTTCTGCCACTCTATGAATGGAGACAGTGAGATGACATCATAAAAACAAATGTGTGGACAGTCTTCTTGGTGGTCTGATATCTGAGAGACAAAGGAAACTCCATATAATAGAGGAGATGTACACTGAGTTTCATGGCACATGACCTGGAAGTTGCTATGTTTGTCACTGGGTACTTTTCTAGGGAGCTGTTGTGTAGCTGTTGCACCACAGAACTGGATCATAAAATATTCCCCCTGCCCCATTATCTTCTCTCTGAAGAAAAGTCAGAGGATGCCACCAAGAACCAGAGTGACCATCAGATTACAAGGCTTGGGTTTTTTAACTTTCCAGGAGAACTTTTGTCATGCCTACAGCAGAATCATAATCTTGAACACTCTACAAACATGGCAGCCAAAGACAGCAGTGGTTACAAGCCAGGGATCCAGGGATCAGAAACAGTGGTAGAAGCCTACCATGATTCTTGAGCATGGGTCCAAAAGAGCTGCTGATTCCACCTTTTTTGGACAAAGGAGGGCTTTACACCAATCTCAGGTTCAGTATAAGATCCACTCAACACGACTGTACCCAAGTCTCAGTCTTGACTGAGTCCTCAAGGTTGGGACTGGAGCAGGGCTCGACCTTGACTGCTATTCTGCTTCTGGCTTTCTCTGGCCAAGGAAGTTTAGACACAAACAGAACATGAGCATGTTAAGAGTGCTCTTTCCCCAAAACTTTTATCAATGTGTTATTTAAGAAATTATTATAATCATCACAAAAAAAGTTAACAAATAATTCCAGTCTTCAGAAATAATACCTCAAGGTTCTTCTATGTTCCTGAGCCACAGTCAGACCATGACTTGATAGCCAATTCAGTCAAACTTCATGAAGTTTTCTTCCCTGAACAGGAATGAAAGACTAGGCAGTTGGTTGATTTCTTTCTCCTTGGCTCAGACACCTCATGCAATAGATCACAGTGATAAGAGCTTGCACTCAGATCACTCAGCCCAACATCTGAGTCACCGTTTTTCTTTGGTCAATTGAGTTCCGAAACTATTTTGCAGGGGTAAGTACTGGATTGGCTCTCCAGCCTGGTTCCTTTCCTATCCCATTCCATGTTTGCTTCTGTGAATGAAATCCAGACACAGGTGAGAGCTGAATCCAAACTCTTTGTCATGACCCAGCTCACGCTCATGCTCCCAAGAAAGTTCATTGTTTTCCTCTGGTCCAAATTTCAAGCCTTCCCCATAAAGTAACTTCACTTAAGGTAATCAGACTGCATTTGCAAGCCATAAGAAAGGTCAGCGACACATATTAAAAAAAGCTATTTTCAAATGTCTGGCTCCACACTTTATCTCCTGAAGTTCCCTTCATAGCTTTCTATGGCTTCAATCAAATTCTCATTGATTTCCTCAAGAATTGGATCAGGCCTTCTCTTGTGCTTGCCAAAACAAAAAAGCAGAATGCAGTCAAATGTATGCATCAGGAGTGCTGCAATAAAACCTGGTTAGATGAAAACATGGTTCTACTCTGAAGACTGTCCCTGTCAGTGTGGTTGTGCCTTTCCTCGGTTGCCTATTAATCATTCCCTTATCATCAGTGCCAAGATTAATACTTAAAAAATTTGGACTTTTTTGCATGTGCTACAGCCCTCTAAAATCAACCTGGGATTAGGATAGGAAGCAGGGTCTTGTGGTTAAGACTAGTACTAACTCCCATTTCTGCCACAAACACCCACCCCTGACCTTCAGCAAGTTGCTAAGGGAATGATTTTCAAAAGCACTCATCTTTGGCCTGACTCTGCTTCCTAAGAATTAAATGGAAACAGAAATTTTCATTAATGGGAAGAGAGATAGGTCAGACCTAAGTGTCACAGAATAAAGTGTTTTCCTCCTTAACTTTCTTCCATTTAGTAGTATTTATCCTTATTCATCAAATCCTTTACAAGTGAGTTCTTCAGCTTGGAAAGATACTCCTACACAGGGATTGTACAGTGTCTGGTCTAATAAAGCCTCTTGATTGAGCCTTCAATCTGGTAGCAGAGCAAGGTCCAACTTGACTACTGTTCTGCTTCTGACTTTGTCTGGCTAAGGAAGTTTAGACACAAACACAACAATGGAGCATGTTAAGAGAGCTCCTTCCCCCAAACTATCAATATGTTATTTAAGAAATTATTATAATCATAATAATAAAAGTTAACAAATAATTCAGTCTAATGCCAAAAATGTAATCTATTTTACATGCTCCTGTCTATATTAGGAGGAAAAATAGAGTTTTTCATAATATGACTAAACACACATCTGCTAAATAAGCTACAAGTTTCCAGCCATATATGAACTTAAAATATTGACAAGTTAATCTACTCCAAGTATATCCTGCAGTACCACTAGTTTAAAATGTGTCCTTAGGAAAATAATTTCTCTTAGTAAATCGATTTGCTTCTTTCCCTCTTTCTCAGGATCTAGGTAGTTGTAAGGACTTCGGGGTGGTGACTGCAAGGCTTTCCAATGTTTCCAATGTTTCCAATGTGGTTCCTGGTCTTGAAAGGCATTTCCAGTTGCAACTGCAGTGCAAACAAAGAGATGATTACTCGAATATATTCTTCATAAAGCAATTATAAGAAAATCTTCTATCTAGAAGAGGGGAGCATGGGCACTAGAAAAAATGAATATGATTCTGGTATAACTAACTTGAAGGAAATCCATTAAAAAATTAATGTCCTTTTCTGTTTTAAGTTTACCAAGAATTGGAACTAAACACATGCCATCTGAAGAAACCCCTTTCTCCCTCCAGCCATCACACTGAACTGAAATAAAACAGATGTGCTCAAATAAAAAAATCTGTGCTTACTTGTTATTTTTTTCGTTGCCCTTATTACCAACACATATGAGTTACAGTAATACAGGTAAAAGCAAGGAATATTCTTCAGAAGTTTCCCATTGCTGTATTCTGCCAATACCTGCTGTGATTCCATTCCTGTAAATAATGAGTTTCTTGTGTTTTATCGTCAGATCTCAGCTGCACAAAAGCCGAACTCAAAACTCAGACATTCTTAGAGATTTCAAAAAAATCTCCTAAAAAACAAGCCCCCAGATCCAAAACAAATACATACAAATTCAACCAGAGATGAGTATTTTCAAGATTTGTGGTCAATTAATGCTTGTTGTACGAAGACAAAAAATAACTTCTTTAAAAAGCATCACTTTCAATAGGAGAATATGAAGTATTGTTTTAAGCTTCATTCAAATATCCTTTTAGAAATAAGTTCTCAGGATGGAGTTTCATAGTTTCACCATTACATTAAGAAAAATAAGTTGTTTGTAGTACACTATGCAGTTCATAAGTTACCAGTTATAAAATAATCCTCGATATCCAGTCCAAATCCTAAGGGAGGCTTCAAGGCAGCCACTTCTTTTTGGCAATACAGTGATGAAAGATATATTGTTGAAAACCATAAAGCCTTGGGAAAAAATTTAGAAACTATCTACACAGGAATGAAATGTTGAGAGCTTGGCTCATCAGCTGAGGCTTTCTGGAGAAGGAGGGGCTGCAAATATTTTTGTACAGGTTAGCTAAGCAATCTTGAAAACAAAGAGAAATGTTGTATGTGAATTATTGGAATGGTTTTCTTGTGTATTGCAGAGGTTTGTTTCCCAGGGATCAGTGATTAGAGATTAGGTGTTAAATTAATATAAACTGTCCTTGTAAGTTGCTCAGAGACATTATTATCCCAAATGAAGATTGAATTCACAGAACATATGTATGGGTATATGTTTACAAATTCCAGGGAACTTCTGTTTACAGGGAGGGCCCATCACTTGCATATTTGATTGTATACAAACAGCTCCTATGTGACACTGCACAAGCACCCATTGTCCCTTACTGTCTAGGTGAACACAGAGGAATATTGCTTTTCCAGAGCACAGAAAATTAAAGAGGATTGCACCAGAAGCAGACAGAGCACCATCAAGACAGAGCTTTGGCCAAAATCAAGCCTACAGGATTTAGTGATGCAGCTTGATGCTTCCTTCTGCATCGACTGTAGAAGAATCCAAGGCATTTTAACGAGAATATTCCAGTGGACACACAGGGAATTTTATAAACCCTAAAAGTTTCCCAGACATAAAGAACAGTAGTAAAACAAAGTGTCCTAAAACTTTTCTACTGGATGAAAAAGTGTCAAATGCCCCCTCTGATGCTAGGAAACAACTCCCTGGAAAAGCCTGTGATGCCCTTCATGCAGCCAAGGCCGTGGAGCTGTCAGGGCCTTAGTCAGCCTGAGCCTCTCCTTTTTTCCCAACATTGGTACATCCATTTAAAATACCTGACCAACCCGTGGTGCCAGCTTCTGTGGGCTGTCCACGGGAGGTGCAGCAGTGGTGTCTGCAGCCTCTGCTGAGGTGAGCAGTGTATGGACGTGGTCTCCAGAGCAGCTCTCAGGCACCAGTCTGCAAACACAGCCCCCCATGCCTGAGCACATCCCATCAGCAGATGCACCCTGGACAGGCCTGAGGGTGGTCAGCTGAGCTCTGGAGACCTTATTTTCAAGCAGAGAAGTCCAAGCCAATGTGCCATTCATAAGGATGTTCCCACTGTGTCTGGAGGCTACTGGGTGCTGCTATGACACAAATGGTCAGATAAACTGAGACTGACACCCAGGCTTTGAATATAAAGATTGGAAGTGACATGATAATCTCGTCATGGTAACACCTCAGCTAGGCATCAGAAGAAAAGCAATCAAAACCCTGAAGCTGAACAGTACCAGAAGCTGGAGAACCCAGAGTCAGATCTGAAGTTTATGGCAGTGTGGGTACACAACTTACTTATACAAGATGATTTAATTTAATTGCAGATTAATACATGGAAAGACTTCAGAAAGCATTTGAGTTTTTGATTTTTCTGGCAAAATCCAGGTCCCACTGAAACCAACAAAGTGCCCATGACTTCAATGAGACCATGCTTTAAGGCTTTTTTCTGCCCATCTCAATACAACAGCACTTTTGGCAACTTCTGATTATGACTGAAAAGAGACATTATTAACCGAAGAATCTTCTGTTCATCAAATAATTGCACTGAGGAAATTTTGATATAGTTCAGTGGCCACTTCTGAACACACACTCAGTAGCAGTTTGAAACATATGTTTTTTATAAATTTCTCATTCAGAAACAAAGACTGACAGTAAACCCCCAAAGCTTTGATATTTATATAAATTGCTAAATGATTGTACTGGAAAGTACATTTCAATCAATGTGTCACAGAGCATCATAGTTGTTTCAAAGTTTGCTGACTCAGCTGCCTCTATAGCTCTACGTAAGTAGTTTGAGTTTTCTCTGAATCTGTGGTATAGAAAACAGTTTTCTTCCATGAGTGCTTCCCAACAAGTGGAAATTTTTTTTAGGTCAACTTATTTCCCTCAGATCCAGAACATGCAATAACTTTAGTATTATTTTCACACTTTTACCTATTTCAAAGATATAACAATATTCCCTCTTGGGTTTTGTGTGAGCACTTTATTCCAGTAAAACCCTTTAGTAAGACTTTATATAGATTAATTATTAACCAAACACAACTTTGCCCATTTGTGTGTTACCTTTTTTGTTTCTTATGTACTCTGCTGCCGCCTCTAGGACAACACTGTAAAACTAGGTTTTGTTCTATGGAAAGCAGAGATTAAAGTTACTTCTGTACCTCAAATAATGCTATAGGAGAAAAATGGGACAGTCCTAGCTGGATTTTTTTTTTTGCTAATTTGGGAAACTAAAATGAAAAAGTGATAGCAAGTATCAAGTTAAGTTAAAAAACCCAGGTCTTCCCAGCAAAGACACAATTGTTCTATTTTAATTCACTGCCTTTGCTAGATTTAGTATATCTATTCAGCCCTTGAATCTGTGAGTAAATAAGAAAACTCTCTTTAAAACTCACCTAAGTATCAATTTTTCCACAGATTCAAGAGTCAAGCAGATTAGCGTGTATAGAGTGTCCCTTAAAATGTCAGAAGCTGCCTGTGAGCCGGGAACCAGACAAGGCACTTTAGTCCTAAACCTTTTGCTCTTCTAGGAATACATCAAAGTGCATTGACCAGCTCACATCCCAAAGGGGGCTTATATTCATGGAGAGATTACAGCGTATTTCCTGATATTGATTGGACTGGGTTGGGGGTTGGTAATCTCATAGAGGAAGAAAGGCTGTTTTGCTCTTGCTCAAGGACAACCATTCTCATCCCACACTCCTGTCACCAGGAGCCTGCACAGGTGACCTGGAGTAAAGCTTGATGAGCAGAAATCAGTGGTTAACATGTGCCTTTGCCAGTGTATCTTTCCTGGCAGGTGTCAGTAATGCGAGTACTCGGGAGACCTAAGATAAAGAGAATTGGATAAACAGTTAGGGAAAGCTCTACAAAGGTCAATTTGGACTTGGAATTAGCTAGCACAAAGCTCATGCTACACATGCAATTCTCATTTCTCTGTAGTATTTAAATAAGATAGCTACCACTCCTGAGAAAAACCCCTTTCTGTTTGAGATTGTCATCTCCATGGCCCCACTTGGCTGCTGAAGGGCGTCACTTGCCTGCTTGGCTGCTCTAGGCTAGTGGAACACATTCAGAGCAATGTGACCTTTTTTACCAGTTTCCACAAAGAAGAGGGATTTTACTTTCATATTGTAACACAGAATTGGCCAAATGGTATGCAAAATAGACTAAGAGGGGAAAAAACCCTCTACTTACTGTTTTTGGAGGTTTCTTACTTAAAGATGTAAATCTGCTAAATTCACACTCTAGCTCGAAATGACATTTCTCTCTTCCCCCAAAGTCACAGCCAGCTACAGCTCCTGCAAAATGCTATTACCATATTAATACACCCTTGTAATATTGATTCCTCGGCAAAAAACGCTCACTAATTAGTAAAATTGACTGAAACAGAAACACATGTCTACACAGTTTCTTCCACTTATTTGTGCTTCACTCACCAGTCCTTTTGCCCTTCAGATGCTGATATTTTCCTGATTCAAGCTTGCCTTGTCTCCATTGGCACTCCTTGCAGCCCCTGCAACCATCTGCCTGGACTTCCAAATCCACCTCAGGCTCTCAAGTGTTCCTGTTATCCCATGTACCTGCCACTGCTACTTTTATTCATTAGGTAGGGGGATAACCTTTGGCCCATGGCCAAAGATTGCCGAAGGAATACCACAAATTGACCCAAACCTCCACAATCCATAGGGGTTTGGATCAGTTTCTTACAGGCTTACAAGGTCAGCGTGCCTTGCCCATGTTGGAAACTAGTTAAAATATTGACCATTCCACCTAAAATGAAGGTCCCAGTGAAGACAGTGAGTGTTTTGATGTTGAATTTGCTTAGGCAAAAATCCCATTCTCCTCAACTACCCACAGGCAAACTGTGCATTTATTGTACTAAAGGCAGGATTACTGAGTTGCTGCTGTAACTAGGATTTCCCCATGGAAAACAAATCATCTATTGAAACCAACTTCCCTCAACATTAAAAACAGAAACATGTGTAAATCCTGTTAGCTGAAAACATGTGGAACACCTTCAATTTTTTTTTTCTTATCCGACAAATATTTCCTACCAACTTTGTTCTTATTTGATAGATGTAAACTCCACTTAAAACTGAGTAAATAAGTTGCAACCATTAGAGAATGATTATGGAAAGTTGTCCCAGAACCTGGTGTCTTGCAGTCAATCCAACATAAAAGATTGCTTAGTGTGCTATGTTTTGTTTACTTTTTCATTATTATTTTAAAGGAGGCAATTACTTCTGAGTCTTTTTTTAGGGAAAAAGCTTGATTAAAAATATATTTATACAAATTAGTATATTCCCAATTAATGATCTCTTCTGAACAGGCACAAGTCTATTTTGGTTTGGATGCTTGATTTATTTATTTTAAAACTAAGAATTGTTCCTTCAGAGTTTTCCCACTATACTAAATAGTGATATATGAGCACTATGAAAAATGAAAGCTGGCAGAAGCAGTTGGAGAAAAATCTCCATAGGAGTCTGGATAAAGAACTACAATTGGTGTAAGTGATGAATGCAAACCACTACTCTTTTCAACTGCTAGTCTTTGAAAAATATAATGGAGAAGAACACCTTAAAATATTTCATGCTTAAAGTATACATTTTCCCTTATTTAAGAGGTATTTAAAAATCTAGGCTTTAGCCACCTTCTTACACTTTTAACTACTCACAATAATGATTATGTCTTACTCCATTTTTAAGCAAAGACTTTAAAGAAACTTAATATTGTAAAGAAACTTAATATATATAGTGATGGAAATGCACAGCAAGAAAAAAGTAACTCCTAGCACTATTCCCAAATCTACCACAGGAAAGAGCAACCCAATAGTCTCTCTCAACACCTGAAGAGGGAAAGATATATAACAAGCAGAGGAGGCAAATAGGAGCCAAGATTCTTTGGTCAGATTTTGTTCATTCATTTTTGAAATGGGAATAGAAACAACTTGCATCCCCTGGGTATTGCTAAAGACTTAATTATGTTTTTTTTAATGATGTTTCAATTATACTTGCATGGAACGATAACTGCATATTGCCACACACACACAATTATTCATTTGTAGTCTAGTAACACATTTCCAATGTAGTCTTATCCTCTGAGAAATTACAGACCCCACCCTACAGAGATTACAATAATAATAATAATTCATTATTGTTTAAAGGTAAGATAATCATATCTACCAGATGGGCAATTTGTAGGAAGCTATTTGTTGCTCTTTGTACAGGAATCCTTGGATTTGTACCTACATTCAGGCCAATTTGTGCCAAGTGCCAGTAGATGGAGCTAAAGAATACAGGCACCTCTACAGGTTTGGGGGGTCAGTAGAAGAGAGAATGCTCTCTTCCGCTTTGTAGTTTGTACCAAGAAATGAGCACAGTTCAGATGCCATTGAATCTGAGCCTGAAATCGAGCCCTGACTACGCTGCCAAGTTTGCTCTTGGTTCCCAGCTGCACTGGAGCATCAGCTCTGACAGGAAGTGGTTGGTCACTGCACTCCCTGCAAGGCTCCTGGGATCTTCATCCTTCTCTTGGCTGCCTTAGTCCTCTCCCACAGCCCATCCAGACATCTACTGCAAGGTAAGAACTGGGTACACAAAGAGAGAAATACAATGTGGTACACCTGGACTACATGCAGGCAGACCTGGGAGGGAGAGGGAAGGAATGGGGTTAAGGGGGATGACATCTGCCATCAAAGAGCCTTGCAACATTCAGATGCCCTGACTATCTGTGATAAAATCACGAATTTTTTACCTAGAATTTGCTCAAAAAAAAGTCCAAGCAAGACCTGAGAACAAAATAATTTAAAAAAAAGTCCATGAAAAAAAATTGGGATTTGATATACTGCTTCACAAACTTTATTTGAAAATGTAGTTCTTTCCAGATAATTTTGTTAAGAGGTCCCCAAGTTCTAGTTTGATTACCATAACAGGCTCACCTAACGTTGCCTCATTCCTAGATGATGACCAGAAAGTTCATCTCTCCTCAGACATAAATATTCTGTAAAGGTTTTAGATCAATGCACTTCAATAAATCAAGAAAACCGATATCTGATACATGACTTCTAGAACTGGGCAGGGCAGTGATCTCCCTCCCTCTCTGCCTTCAGGTGCTGATATCCTTCTGCTCTTGTAATGTCCACGTTGGACAAAAAGCTCTGGGACATTCTTCAAAGGAGAAACCTGAACTGAAACTCCTGTCATTCAAAGACAAAGTTTCACACATGGTTTCTCCTTTTCTTTTGATTTTGTGCATATAATATTCATAAACAGAGAATATTCCTAGAAGAGAGCAAGATTACCGCTGAATTAAGATACCATTCACTCAGTGAATTCTCACTTTACAAACACAAATGCATTTGAAATTATTTTAGAAGTAAACTCTATCTTTCACAGCTTTCAAATCTGGCTCAACAAACATCTTCCAACAGAAGCTTCTACTTGAGGTTTGTACCAGCAGCTTTCCCCACTGCAATCAGCAACACACTTCAGATAGATATTTTTCTCTGACTCATCTTGTTCACGCTAGGTTCCCTTTGCCACAATAAGGGAAATTTAGCAGTGCAAGGAAGACAAAATTTCTCTACATCTCAGAGTGCTGCTGGGGACTGAATTTGAGGCCCAGTTGGAGCAACACTGACACTGCAGAGCTTGGGGGCCTGGAGAGCTGCCTCAGTGCAGCTGGGAGCAGGCTGGAGCCAGGTCTCAGTTGCCTGAGGTTGTTAAAACAAAACCAATGTTAATTTTCATTTTCGCTCGAGGTGATTTGCTTTACCTTTACGCATCCTCTCGGAGGTAAATAAATGCATGCAAACTGCTTGCCCTTGTCCCCATGGTGAAGGTTTCTGCCCCTGGAGTCAGACTGTGGCCATGCAGAAATTAATGTAACATCCAGCACAACTGAAAGGAAGGAAGTCAGCATCTGCAGAGAGGGGAGTCTGAGAACGTGGTGTGCATGGCAAGGAGCATCCATCAGACCCACAAATGGTTCTGATAGCTGTGAAGGGAGCTTCCCATCTATGCAGTTCTCCCCTTCTCATCATCCTTTGTGCCTACCCTAAGTGCCTGCCTGCTCAGCCACACAAATTGTTTGTGTCTCACCTGGCAGCTGAATAAGGGCAAGAAGTTTAAGTGGAGCAATTTTTAACAGGCATTTTTAGACAGATTGCTGGAGGACTCCAGGGGTAAAGTCCCTTGGCATTAGCTGCATGAAAGTTGATGTTGCTTCTCCACACGCTGTTATGTGCTGACCCAGCTGATTGCTCTTCACAGACTGCATAAACCAATAGTTTATTTATGGCTACATGAATACATATAAACTTCAGTGGGTTTAAACCAGGCTACCAATAACTGCTAAAGGAGGAAATGGCAACTTTTCCCAAAGGCAGATCCTAAGCCATGTAGGTATTTAAAGCCAAAACCCAGTGTGAGAAAACCACAGAGCATTAGGACAGAGCTTTTGGGGCAACAGGTGCTAAGAGGTGAGGGAACAACACAGTAAGGGCAGTACCTGTCTACCAAATAGTGTAACTTGTTTGCTGATTAGGATTGCAAGCCAGCACCATTCCCTCATTTTACTCTTGGTACCAAAAATTAAAAGGAAGAAAATGAAAAAGAGAAGGTTGGGTCAGCAGTGTCTTCTCTTTCAAGATGTTCCTTGCAGCCCTCTCCCTGGGAATGTATATTAAGAAATGCTTTTCCTCTTGCCATAGTAATGCCTCAAAGAGATAATTAAGTGACATCCTGGTAACTGCTTATGACTACAGAGGAAGATTTTTTGAATGCTGGCACATGGTGCACACTTTACTATAGCAATTGTGCAAGCTCAGATTTATTGGGACAGTTAGTCATATCAGTCCAAAGACTGTCACATCCCGTTTTCACTAGTGTCATGTAATTAATCTTCCCTTGACTTAGAGTCAGACCTCATCATTCTAAATACCATAATAGATTTTTAAATGAGAACATTAATAACAAGGTCTCTCTATTATTTACCTTGGCTGGAGCAATGAAAGCCAAAAAGGAGATGGCTACTCCCAAGGGCAGGTGAGGAGAGGCGTAAGAAGGAAATGAAGGTTACTGACCTTCCTGTAGAAGGACCCAGGGAAAGAGTATGATTTGCAGAGCTTCAGTTCCTCACTGTAAAAGAGGTTGTTATTGTAATTTCTATTAAGTACTGTGGAAGCACTTCCATACGATGGTGGTGAGGGCTATAGGCATACTTAGATAGCTCTATTAAACAATAAAAGCATAAACGTATAATACACCAATCTTATTTAAAATAAAGAGAGCTATGTTGAACTGGAATTTTTTCTACCAGTAATTGGACTAAATTGTTTATTTAAATTGGACAGTATAAGAATGCTGAGCAGGTTCCTTGCAAATCAGCTCCAGTTTCTGGGTTGTATTACAAGAATTTAAGTAAAAAGCCAGAGGCAGCAATTTCATCTGAACAGACTTTGGTAAGCTGGGAGAGTATAAGATACTTTAAATTCCATGCCTGTATTCTTACTCTTTCTGAAATGTATGTAAAATGCAGATATTTCTATAGATACGGGAACACGGTACACAAGGCAATGAAATCGTGACACCTCATTCACATGCCAAATAAGAACAGAAGCAGCACAATATTAATCCAGCTTCATGACAGGAACTGTGAAGAGAGTAAAACAGTGGAAAAAACACAATCTTCTATAAAGTGCAGGGTTAAAACTGGAGCCTTATTCCACTTTTCTGCCTCTACACTCCATTATAATGAAAGGGCTAATAAGAAATGCATTTCAGAGTTCAGCCACAATTATCCAAACACTACTGAGGACATGGAGTGAATGCAGATTATCCCAGTTTCAAGGAATCAATGGATTTTTCAGGGAAGAACACAAATGGTATCACAACTGGAGGTTAAATGCTATGACTGCTGGAGAAAGTTAT
Organism: Calyptomena viridis; assembly: GCA_013390005.1. Lineage (NCBI taxonomy): Eukaryota > Metazoa > Chordata > Aves > Passeriformes > Eurylaimidae > Calyptomena > Calyptomena viridis. The sequence goes on along the minus strand of WEIV01000360.1, from coordinate 42,491 downwards.
TCTCCAGATGTTTTCTGAAAGGCTTCAAACCCATTCCAGAACATGGAATGGCAAGCAGAGAGGATCAGGCACCTTCTACCAAAGACTACATTCTCTTGTACTTCACTGCCCTTTACTACACATGGTTATGTTACCCAGCTGGAAGCACAGGACCCAGGCCAGGTTTGTTAGTTCATTAGCAGGGGTTGGATTATCCTCTCTGTGAGCAGTGACCAAACACCAAGGGTGAAATCCTAGTGGAGAAGAACATTGTAGAGAAAGGGGAATCACACCAGGGTGAATATCCAGAACTGTAAATTGAAATTATCAGAAATATTACTCAAGGGTCAAGATCCATGGAGGGCAGGTACCTGCAGCACAATGGAAATTATTCCTTGCTCCTACTTAACAGCTCCCTGAAAGTCTATAGAAATATACAGTAGAAATTGGCCACAAGGAGCTTACAGTGCAAATGCTGGAGTGGAACAGAAATTTTGACAGACAGAGTTAAACCCAGCACACAAGGAAGTGTTCTGACTAGAGTAATTGATAAGGAAGACCTGGGAATACAGGCACTGCAGTCATATTCTGAGATACCTGGAGTCTCCAAATAGTACAGGAGATTTTGAAAATGTTTGCAGGACATTGTGATGATCTAGATTACTTTTTGAAGAGGAATTCTCCAGACAAGGTAGAAAACACTTGAGTGTTTTATTGTTGTGCACATCCTTACAAACTCTACTTTTGTTTTGTTTCCATGCCATCTCTTTTAATAACAATGACAGCAGTACCACAGCTGGGAGAATCAGAAAAGGTGACATGAAATATGGCCACTCAGAATGACACACTTTACTTTTATTATTTCAAATGACAAATTTGATTTGAGAGCTTTTGGGGGGTACTATTCTTAATTTATAACAAAAGATGTTGAAATTGATGAATAGCATAGATCATTGTATTCCAGAATGGCACCTTGAAATGTTAAAAGCATTAATCTAAAATGATATACTATATCCAGAAACTGAAATGGGTTAGCATGACTTTTCTTCCTTCTAAAAATTCATTGAGTGGAATTCACCACAGGACAATACAACTTTCTAAAAATTTCTTGTCTTAAATTTAATGCAATTTCAAAGTTATTTTCCTTTTGTCCTGTAAGTTGCAAACAGCAATTAACAGAACCAGATTTTTATAATCACATCATCATCATCATATCACTTTCTGTGGCATATTTTCTCTAATGATGCTTAAAGCACTTTGTAAATTAAAAAATGGTATAGACAAGCATAATGCCAGTTCATGACAACAGCAAAAAGAAAGGGACATCTTGCTGAAAACAGCTATTTAGTTTCACATCTGCTCACCAGAATGAAGAACAATCCATGAAACAGAGTAAAGGAAATGAACACAAAACAGTCAGCACAAGACTATCAAGAATCATTGCTTGATTACTCCAGGCTCTGTATGGATAGAACATATTGATAGGAACAGAGAAATTTGCTATCATCTTCTTTTAACAGCACCCAAACACCTTTGCTAATCTCGAGGATAACTGTATGAGATACATACATTTCAAGGGACACAAGCAGTTCTAAGGAATTTCCAGTTTAAATAGACATGACAGTCAGAGAGTAGGAAAGGAGGAAAAGTATCATATCCAGTCATAGATAAGGTTTTGAAGTACCTACAGATTATGTGCAGTCAGGCTCATCCTTATCACTGGAGGGAGATTAGGGGCATTTTAGCTCTGTCTTTCATGACTAACATCCCCCATAGGTATATATCAAATAGCAGCAATGTTCAAGACACTCCAGTGTACAATGTTTTGTTCTTGCATGCCTCTTTCCTGCTACTCTTCACAAAAGCTTTGCACCCTGTTCTTTGGGCTTCTTCAGCAGAAAAAGTGGGTGACAAAGCCCAGAGCAAGAAGAAGAAGAAGGAGTGGACTTGTAATAGTGATTTAATGAATGCCAAACATGATCCCTTACCTCCATGAGTAAATTTATCATGCCAACAAAACCAGGAGTAACTGTAGCAGTGGTACAGCTCAGAGGCTGCAAAACTGATCTTTTTGCCAAATTCCCTAAAGAGAAAAGGCAAAAAAGCAGCTCTGTTTAATGGATCATGATAAGTCACAATTGTCACTACTGCATTTCAGGGCAACATGCTTTATTTAGCTCTTTAACCTTGGCCTATTTGTTATCAGCACAGTCGAGAATAGTTTGTATTCATTAGGAGACTTGTTTATTTTGTAACATAATCCTTTTCTTTGTTAACATGAAAGCACAGCAGATGAAGCACTGGAAGGACAGTTCATCCAGGTCTGCAATGTTGTTCCATAAAAGATGTCTCTTGATAAATGATTACCAGGATTAGATTTTATGGGTTAGATTCATAAGAAATTTCAGTCCTGTTCCCATATGTTTCCTACATAATAGGAAACATGCAAAAGATACTTAAAATCCAATTCCTGGTCATTTAGTAAGTGCTCCCTTCTCTCATATTTCTGGGAAGTATAAGAGATGTTTGTATATTTTGTGGGTTTATTAAGCTTGGAAGAATTTGTTTTAAACATGTCAGCTTTTTCCTGTAATTTGAACCCAGATTTTTACTTGCATTCCCTAAGGATCATTTAACAAAAAAATCCAAAACCAGAAACAAAACATGCTTTAGCTCCTCTCTCACACCCAGCTTCAGGAAAGCCTTCAGCCATAAATGAGAGAGAAAATTATACTGGAATAGGTGGTTGCTGTTTGATACATCAGTCTTGCATTTCCATCAGTGGCTTGCAATTCCTGCTTCCATCCTTAGGCCCACAGGTCACCAGCAGAGAAAAAAAGAGAAAACTCACACAAACTTGATACTCCCCCCAAAAAATCCAGCTTCTCTGAGCTTCAACATAGGCTGGAAGAAGTGGAAGTATGCAAAAGGTTTCTAGTCATCTTGAAAATGTATATTTAGATTACTTCTTCAGTCTGCCCTTGAGCAGACACATTTATCAAGTAAGTGGAAAATGTCTCTTTAGATAAACTAGGTGTAATGCCACTAGGAAACATCAGAAGCACTGTCTGTCAAGAGCATTGCACTGGCTAGTGGTTGGGGCCTGGTTAATGAAGGAACCTTAACTCTTAGAAATATGTGGTTATGGGGATTTAATGCAGCTTCAAAGACAGAGAACCTAATTTCATTGTTAAGCAATCGAATGACCTTTAAAACCGCTGTTGCCCTCTCTTTGCCTTAATCCAATACAGAATGGGTTTTTCTGTCATTTTCTTCATGTGGTTCTCTAAAGTTAGCAGAGGAGATCAAGAGTGGCCATTCTGCACCTCAGGAAGATTTTTTTTCTTTGTGGGCTATGAGCTTTTCCCTCCTTCTTACCTGTGCAGAGGAGATAGTTCATTCACATTTCAACACTCTTGCCATGTTTGGAGATTATCAGACATTTATCCTCTGAGCAGAAGTAAGGACAGACCAAGAAACCACTAGCCCAGGCTGCTGAGCACATTTTATGTCAAATAAGAATGAAGTTTCTCTTTGTGTGTGAAAAAAGCCTCTGCAATGTTCATATTAAAGCTGAACTTCTGAACCTGAAGTGCTCAGGTTAGGAATATCTTGTTCACCTATTCCTCTCAAGGAATGTTTTCCATAAAGTTTTATGATGGAACACATAGTAAACAGAAACAATCTTCTTCATTCACAATCATTTAATCATGCTCACAGCACACATTTCATCCCAGCTGCACTCTGGATTTCGGATTTCTCTCCCTCCCAACCACTGGACAGACAAATTTAGGTGTTTGGACTTCTGTTTCTAAAAGAGGGGAAACAAAATAATTTCTCTTTCAGCAACAAAAATACCTGATGTATAGTTAGGCTATTGAGTCTTTTTCAAAAGAGGAAAGGTAGGATTCCACTTACATGTTCAAATGGGGAAGAAACAATGATGTAGCTCTTTGCCTTATTGGTTATACTAGAAGATTACTAGGCGAATTTCCTAACAGCTAGTTGGATTGAACTGAGTATGGAGGGAGTGGCTCTCTGCACAACCGTTTTCAGGACAGACAGGGAGAAGCTACATGAGACCAAAAGCTTGTTTCAACCATTCTTCTACATAAACAGGACTCTGATTCCAGCAGGATTTGGATTCCACAAGAGTAGTCATCTGGAGCTATAACCACACTTAAGGATCTCTGGAAACGCCTTGTGGATATTCTTTGTGCTTCTGGAAACCCAATGCCATTGAGAGGCTTCATGAACTTTTGTTCTTTAATGGAGAGCATAGCTGTACTTGATGGAGGGCTGGGGGCCCAAAGGGTGGATGAAGCACAGTAGCTTCTCTAGCTGGTGGCACACAAGAGAGTATTGTGTCTTGCCTACGTGTTTTCCTGCTGCTGACTCGTGACACTGGACAGAGACCCAATGACAAGGAGCACTGGCCCTGTGCCAGGGGCTGTCTCAAAGTTGAAACACACATCTCTTGGACACTAGAGAGATCTTTAACAGTGCTGCCTCAGAAGCAAGCAAGCCACTTTTCACAGAGCATCCTACACTTACCTCTGGGACAAAAGGACACGTGGTACCTAAGAGGAGTGATTTATGCTCTGTGCATAAAGAGCTATAGTAAAAACCTGGCTTTCTGCTAGGATGGCATCCACCCCTGAACTTATTCAAGTGCAGTATTGTTTCCATTAGATTAAACTCTAGCTTTGGCATCATTTAACAAAGAACAACTTCAGAATGAAAATTTACTTTGCATTGGAACTTGGCATGTGCACTGCGGTGCCTAGAAGCCAACTTCCCTTTTCTCCATATGTATTTGAATAGGTTGATCTGTTTTCAAGCAACAGGGATCTGAATGGGTCAGTGTTTATTTAAAAATCTGAGATCTTCTGCCTCTTATATTAAAACTGTATTTGTTCCAGGGTCACTGCTTTTTTTCAGAGTGCCTAAAAGTTAGCAGTTATCCTTAATTCCACCACTTCCTAAGGACTCAAGCTTTTATTAGGTTATTTCGTTGGGTTTATTTTTTGTTTGGAGTTGTTTTACACTAAAATGCACCCGAATGTCACAGTGGCATCTCTAAAATTGAAAAAAAGAAAGATAAGACTGTGTTACATATTGGAAAGAATAAGATACTGTGAATGTTTTGATATTCTGTTGATTTCTGAATGGGAAAAAAATTTGAATTTAGAAGTCTCTTCAAAATTACTTTTTGTGTCATGAAATATGCCTGGCAATCATTAAGTATAGAATGAGAGAATTATTTAAGCCAGTGAGCTTGACAAAACCTATAGAACCTTCTTTCTGCTACGATACTGCTTAAATTAACATCACAGACCATAGCATTTTTAAAAACACCTTATTTTTCTCCATATTTGGAAGTGTGTTCAAAGTCTCCTCATATCAGAGAAGAGCTACGTATTTCCCAGCATCCCTACTTTGTACATCTGATGTAGCACAACCACAGTTAAGCAGTTCAGGCAATGAAAAATCAGTATTTTGGGAAAGGATCAGCCAATCTGACTACATACAAAGCAAACAGGCAGCTTCAGCAAAGCCCAAGATTTCCAAGAGGTTTCACATTTACTGTGGATAGGTGCAGCCACGTGGGTGGGAAGTGTGGTCTTCCCAGAAAGTGCTGGCCTTGTACCACCAAGCCACTGCTCAGAGCATCACAGCCCTTGGCTCCAATTCCATATAGGAGAGAGCTTTTGTGGAAAAAGACAACAAAATAAACAACAAACAAATCCCAGTCCAGGTCACTCTCAATAGATAACATGATCACAGGACTGCCTAACTTCTTATAAGGACACTCAAAAAACCCAGAAAAATACATAAAATTATTGCTGGAATTGAATTGATTTGTTTAAGGGCATTCTTTCCCTTAAGACGGTTCAAGCAACATACAAGTTCAAGGAAGGAGGTAATGAGATCAGGGAGTGATAATGCACATCAGATTAAGTGTGTGGTTAAGGAAAAATGCAGCAACCAAAAAGAAAATCAAACAGAATTCTGGGCTGCATGACAAAGGCAACAGCTCCTTTTCTTATATGTAGATGAAACTGCTTTTAGGATATTGTGTATGACTTGAGGCCTGACTGATATGGAGAGAATGATCAGACACTTCTTTCTGTTAAACCTCAAGAATTACTTCCCCGAAGATCTTGAGAGGATGAGAAAAACAAGTCCAAATGTTTGAAATTTAAGAAAGCTTGGTCAAACCCTCCCTCTTTTCTCACTGTTTCTCTGTCCTTCCCTTGGGACTCAACATCTTCTGCTAGGTACTTCTAGTCATCACAGAGATCACATATAGTGAGAGAATTTAAGATGTAGGGTCTGGATATCCCTTATATCTCAATTTAAAAAGCCATCAAAAGTCAAAAGAGGCATCAACCAATAGCATTGAAATGCATACTGAATTCAACTCAGGAACTTCCACCATCATCTCTAGACTCAGCTACTGTTATAAAGACACAAAGGGTACCTCCTGTACAAATGAAAAAGTAAAAAGAGTGATTTTATTTTTTCCTGTGAAACACCTCAAATGTTTCCTTCTCCGATCGAGGAGAGGAAGGAAAAAGAAAGGAGTTGGGGAGGGTGCTTTTGTAACAAAGCATTGCAACATGAGCCAAGGGAGAGCTGCCCATCGCCTCCCGGGTGTTACAGCTTGGTGTCCCTCCCACCCCTCTCCCTCAGTGAACCACTTTCCCGAGAGACCCCACAGTGCCTCTCATGTGTTAGGTCAAAAGGAAAAATACGGATAGTAATGGCCCATAAAGAGCACAGGGGCATGAAGCATCCAAACCACATCTGCCTCAAAATACTACTATGCCTCGCACAGATACTTGATTGTATTAAACTACTTCCAATTAAATAATTCAATTCATTTAGAGTTTTAGATGTGGGTCAGCTGGGTTAGGAATGATACTTTTTATGAAATTCCCCCCACTGAAAGTTCAAAAGACTAACAATACCAAAAGTTTTTCCCCAGCTAAAATTATCAATTTTGCAAAAGTTGAGTGTTGCCAGAAGGTTTTTGAGAGCTTGTCAGTCATAAAACAGAAAACAAAAGATCATATAACCATACCAACAAAGAGCTCCAAGACACGATTATTAGGGCTGCTGACCTCTTCTTCACCCTTTGCCTGGTAAGGGGGAGATGAATGCCACTTACTGCATTAAAGGGAGAGGTCAGGCTTGGCCTGAGAATAGAGCAATCAGGACACCATCTCCATTGAAAGTTGGGAAAAGAAACCAAAACCAATAAAGCTGAAGTAACAGCTTCAAAGTCATAATGAGATTGAAGATGAACAATCAATGCAAAGCATCTGGTTTTTCCTCTGCTACTAGGCTGATTTCTACTGGCTATCCCAGGCCCTCTTTTTCCCAGTTCACTACTTTTATTTCTTCTACTGCTTTCCACTAATTTTGGCTGTGCAAAGCCCTATCAGCAAATTAGCAAAGGTTGCCTTAAATTGAGGTGCAGTGTTAGATTTTACTCTGTACACAAATTGGTGGTAAGTTTGACTTCAACATGTTTAACTGCTTTTCAAGACGGAGCCCTAAGAAAGGAAATGTGGGGCAAGACAAGACTATTTTAACAGTAATCTGGCCCCTGGATCCACCATTCCACAGTGGCTCCTCCAATAAACATTCACCTGGTGTGATGTGTGTCCCCAGAGCTGAATATTAAGAGAACAAGCCGTGCTGTGCTGGCTTGTTGGAATTGTGATAGTTCATCAGAGAATAGGAATCCACATGGATAGAATCTTGCTGACCTGGTCCCAGCTCCTCCTGCTCACAAACTGCTCTGGGGACATTTTTACGCTGACAGTGTCTGTACTTGTTTTCATTTGACTGCCATAATCTCCCTCCCGGCAGATAAGCTATGGCACAAGGGAAATGAATTTTTCCTGTGTGTGGCTGTTTGACATTAAGACACAGATGTTTGAATAGTTGGGGTTCCCTCCACTTTTCCTCTTTCACCTCTCATCTCTGTCTTATTTGCATTAATTTGGCTAGAATTAGAGAGTTCACCTTGTTTAATCGCTCAGAACACTGCTGGCAGGTGAGTGCAGCTGTCATTTCAGAACATGACAATTAACTCCTAAAATACAAAATAAAGATTTAAAAAAAAACCAACTTAAAATGAAAAAAAAAAAATTCCCCAAACACCCAGCATCACGAAGGAGTGGTATCAAACACAAAGTCCAGATAATAACCTGCGGGTATCTACTGTCAAACACGCCTCCACACCTCCAACCATCAGGCAAGAAGCTGTTGTTATCTAACTGAACTGTCTTATAAATCTCCTCTACCAGTTTTTTTGGTGATAGTGATGACTTTGCTGGGGAAGAAGGAACATGTGTCCTACCAATTTTATTTTTCAATGTTTATGGAGGTTTTTGCTCTTTTTACATATGTGATAAATAGACCTTTTGACTTCTGAAGGGATTCTGCAATAAATGAAATGCAAAATCCCTTTTGATGAGCAGTCACTTTGAATTTTCTGATATTTATTAGCACTTCAAAATTTCAGAATGGTTTCACCTCAGTTAGTTTAGCATATGCTAAGCAAAAGTTTCCTGCATGGTATTTTTTGCCAGTCATTTGTCGTCTGCAAATAAAGCATAAAAAGAATCAACTTGCTAAGAACAGCAATATGTTCTGTATACAGAGCAGTATTGCTAAAAATACATGGGATAAGGGAATGAAATACAGTCTGATAATCTGGATTGGGAGTCTCTGCAATTCTAATAATGTCTTCACCAGTCCCTTTCTATAACCCTCGGTTATCTGAGAAACCCGGTGAAGGCATCTCACCTGGACAAGGAACTGGCACCTGTCTGCACCCCAGCTTGTTGTGCATTTGAACTGATACTGCTCAGAGTGGTCTCAGGAGGAGTCCAACACCATCAGCTCCTGGGGAGAAAAAATAATGGGCTTTTTGCATTTTCTAATTCCCACTTGTTTTAGGTACAAACAGGCTAAGCTGCAGTGATGAAGAGATGCTCCCAGGTTCCAGAGACGTGAAGGCACCACAGCTCTGGAGGCATGGAAGGCATCAGAGGAGCACCAAGTCCTTCAGGAGTTCCCCCAAGGACACCACACCCCTCAAGAGCTCTGCAGAGAGCTAAATCTGCTTGTCACAGGCTGGAAGTTTGTCTCCATTCCCACTATGTAAAGTAAGGATAATACTATTTATCCCATGGGGAAGTTCTGAGGGCTTAGGTAATGTGTGTACATGGCTTTCGAAATATAATCCACTCCAAGGTCAGCCCTTCGTTTGTTTTAGGGAGCTGCATTTGCTGTGTGCTCACTTCAGAAGGAGCTTTGGGGTCACCCCAGAGGGGACCATCCCCTCACCCAGAGCCACCCCGTTATCAGCTAATAATCAGCAGACAATCAGATCAGTTACACTGGCGAGATAACCTGTGTTTGAATAGCTGTGCACCGAGCAACATCATCCGTCGTAGCCTTTGAGAGCACAGAGCAACACGGCGAAGTAGCTTCACGTTGCAAATGAATGCCTGGTCCGGGCACCCTGATAAGGTGAGACGCACATCCCGGTGATTAGCCGGGTCGGTACTAAAGAACATTAGGAATTCACTTCTGCTGCTCTGATTGGTAATTAAGTGACTCGTCTACTGGCCGACAGTCCTGTATGCTTCCCCAGGCAGTTGTTAGTTCTTCGAAAACCACTCCTGACAAAATGAGGTTTGCCCTTGGTACACAGATAATGAGACTCAGTTTGACAGGTGTGGCGCGATTAGCGCAGCGCTACGCGCGGCTCTCCCCGCTATAGCCACTCGTGGTAAACACACTCATTACAACCCGCCGGTCCCCGGAGGCAAAGCATGTTTGACATTATTAATTGGCTTTTCTGTATAAGGAGTCAAATAGATGAAAAGGTTTATCAAGCTGAAATAATTAATTTTGCCTGAATTCGCTGACAGTTCAGTTCTCCCGCAAAAGACCGTTTTAAGGGTTTGGTTTCTTTCTTTTTTTTTTCTCCCTAACTTTTTTTTTTTTTAATTCCAAAGTTCAAAAGACATAATAGTGGCAAAAGTGGAGCTTTTTAGTAAATTATAATTAAAGAGAATTTAATTAATTTAGACCTGAGAAAAGAGTGTATGCGGGGGGGAATCTATCTTTGTCTATACAGAGGTCTAGATGGTAGAACATATCATGGCTTAATAATGCATTAATTTTAATCTAATCAAAATATAATAAAAGAGGTAATTATGTTTAAAAATTATCATGCTCCAATATTAGTATATTTAAACACTTAATACTTACACTGCTTCCAGTTAGCAAAAGTTGTAATTGTTGCACTCAAATTTAGCTTATTTAATGATAGGGCTTATATTCATGAGGTTAATTGAATAAATCATTGTAATAACTCATGGTGAAACTATGATTATCTATTGGGTTCTAATTTTGCTTTCAAAAGGAGAAAAAAAAAAAGCCCTCAGAAATTATTTTTCTGGTTTCTCTCCCCAAAAGGCAGTAGATATTCTCCTCAAAAACTTAAAGTTAGTATTTCATTTAAGAAAAACCAAAACACACTTCTCATGTACTTTTCAAATTACACACTCTGTAGTTTATTCAGCCTTTCAAAGCATGGCAATGTGAACTTAGCAAATGTTTTAAACCTTCCACATTAAAACAGCCAGATAAATATTGTGTAATTATGTGTATTGACCTGTCTACAAGCTATTCTGTAGTAATGAAAATATTCCCCTTATAAGTACAAAGGCATAAGATTTGAAAGTTCAGAAAAGTTCCTGTAATATGGAAGGAAAAAAGATAGAAAACCCAGGAAGAGTGAGTGGGTCAGCATTTGCTTCTGCACAGTTGCTTTTTAATACATCTGCTCGTGAACTTATTTGGAGATTTAAAAAGGACATTTTCACACCCATCTTTTAAAAATCCTTTTGACCTTTTCTGATAGATATGTGTGCATACCACTGAGCAAAGCAATGAAAAAACTTTTCTAGTAAACCAGTTGTTTTTGCTGAAGTCTCAGTGGCCCATGACCATCAGACCGTTTCACTTCACACAGTGTGTGGATTGTTCCAAAACATCCAAAATGTTTCAAAACAGCAACAAGAGAGTTTTTCTACATTTGAAGCTGGCTGTCTCCTATCAAACACTCCAGAGTTTGTCCAACAGAGGTATAATCCATCAACATCTATTTGTCCCAGTTACACAGAGAAGTTTAGGAATCCTTGATTATTCATCCTGCAGAGCCTGAGGACTCAGGAGTAACACTTAAGTGTCAACATGTCAATATTTTTCTTGCTGTTTGAGAATATTTGTAAATTTTATAGTCTCCAATGTGTATATAAATGTATTTTTGAACAGACTGATGGGAATCTAGAAAATGAATATTACATCTGTAAAAGTGAGAGGTAACCCACCATTCAGTTTTCATGGAGGAGGATACAACACCCAGTGGAGGGTGCAGCAAATGGGCTCCTGGGGGTACCTCACAGTTCCTGGTGTGACCTGTTCATCTTCATGGACCCAGACAGGCAGCAGAAAATACAGGGAAAGGAGGGAAAGCAGTAGGACCCACTTTCAAAGTCACACCCAGAATAAGAAATCTAGAAGTCCTGCACAGTAGGAAATTGTAATATTTACAAACATCTTAGCATTTGGTTCCAGAAATGTCATCTTCCAAAAATGCAAACATCTGCACACTCACAGTGGAATAGTCAGCAAATGCAGCAAAGGGATAAGACAAAAAGACCATTCATTAACAGCAGCATTTTCTCCTTTTGCTACACTTAACGATACTTATCATATTTTATACTTGCATGTACTATATTAAATTTACTAATTAGCTACATAATAAAGCTCAGAGAATGCTATGGTTAAGTAATTGGAGAACTGAAGGTCAGGAGAGAGTAACAGAAATGATGGGTATGAGCTGATCTGTGCTTATTGACCAAGATTTTGAAGACTTTAGTTGGCATTTTCCTTAAGAACCTTTAATTCTCGTGTCTTACAAAAATGAATTCATATGCTAATTCTAAAAGTAATTTATTTGGGATTTGTAATGACTTATCTCACACTAATAAATCCTGTCTTAAAAAATCTGCCAGAAAACCCCACACACAACTGAAGTAAAGACTCCAAAGCCATGAAACACATTGTTCTGCTGACAGTTTTAATAATTCTACATCTTATAATTCTGGTTTTCAGCAAATTTTTTGATAAACCTCTTACACCTAGAAGGATTCTGTGTCAATGTGGTCAGTAGAAGAATATCCTGGGGGAAAGCACATCTGCCCAGCACCTCCCTTTCATTCATTAACCCACCAGGGGCTAACACTAATTAGATCAGGCTGCTCATTTTAAGCTGATAATTGATTTAAATAGGTTGCTCATTTAAAATAGAATAAAAACCTGCTAAACATTTGGTGCTTGGGTTTTTTTCATCTGCAACTTTCAATTGCTTGTGCAATGTAGCATAAAATGTAGAGGTCTCCCTTTGCTAAAAAGGCCATAAAATTAATTACAATGAGTATGAATTGTGCAGGGTGAGGGGGTGGAGGAAAATGAGTCCTGGAGTTAACTGGTGATGACTAACCAAGAATCACAAGCAATGAAGCTTGTTTCTTTTCAGAAGGATTTTTAAAGTAACTTGGATATCTGAACCACTTAGTTTTATAGACTTTTATCCCAAAGAGAAGGAAGAGTTTAGCACACCCACAGAACCTTCGTGCAGCTTCTAAACTGCCATTGCTGCCTGCACAAACATTATCACATACTGCTAGAGGTTTCTATTGTCTCTCTTAAATTAATTAATATCTCATCCTCGGTCCAAACATGTAAATTCAAAGTCTTCATTAGGACAGTATCGAGCCTCAGTCAACATAAAAAAAGCACATCAAAAGCTTTATTTTCATGTGTCCGTAACTTACAACTTGTTTCTTCCCAATCTAAATAAATCATTATTTTCTCTGCCAACTATAACTGTGTTTGTTTGTACAGGGCTCAGACTTCAACCCAGGCTAATACTCAGCATTTGCTGTTTATTTACCTGCCTAAGTGTCTATATCTGCAAGCTGGCATGCACACGTGCACAAGACAAAACAAGTTACAGCAGGTACAACTAGGCTGAAATAGAAACTCCTGAAAAAAACTTCAGGATTACCAGAAGACAGAAACGAAAGTGACTGCGAGATGCAGATTATCAGCACTGTTATTTTACTTTTAATCTGTTTTAATAAAGCCAGGTCCCTTCCACTCCATCTGCTGCTGTGATCCTTCTTCATGCTCTGTTTGGGGAAGTCACCTCCACAGCCGTGGCACCGCATTTCCACCCATATAAATCACATTCTTTCTCCTGTTTTCAACAAATTCACCCAGAGATCCGGACTTTGCCGCTCAGAGGGGTTCAAGAACTCTGCCTTGAAAAACTATTCAAGAGCACTCACTAGTGGCTGCAAATGAAAACAGCGCCTTAGCAGGGCATCACTCAGCCCACTTCCCTCACGCCTCTTTAAATCGTAGGGAAGGCAGCAAGAAGACAATAAACACCCTTTCGATAATTGTCCATTCAGGCACCAAATAATTTTCTCTATTAAGGGTAAACATTATATACCAGTAAGCAGTTTTTCAAGGCAACCGGTTGTGAAATACATTGAAAACAATACCAGTTTCTCAATCGCTATCAAGGAATACATTTTGCATGAATGCTTGAATTTCTCCATCCAGTTTTGAACAAAACACATGTTAATAAAGCATGCTTTTTTTAAAGGAAGGTCCTAATTTATTCTCTTGCATTTCAATTTGTCACTAACCACATGCATCTTGTTAGGTGCACTAGTATCTAAGCATTCAGCACACGAAAATGCAGGTGAACAATCAGCTTGACTGAAAGTCAGCTGTAAAAGGGGCACACGAATGGGATGAACTTAATGACTATACCGTGGCAGTGCACCTGGTTTGGCTGCACTAAAACTACCAGTGGCAGAAGTACTCTGAGGGCTGATAATTGAGTCAAACTGTGGTGCCCAGACGGGATGATTTTACAAAGTTTCTCTATCACACCTCTCTAAATGGTGACAATACCCTGTGCTGGTCAGCTGTGAATGAGGGTGAGGATTGGCATCCTGGTACACCGAGATTGGGACAGCCAGGACAGCCACAAGGAGCTGGGAATGTGGACAGTGCAGGGCTGTGTGGCTGGGGGGGGTAAGCTCTGCTTCACCAAGGATGGTGGGCTCCTCTCCGAACCTCAGTGCTGTGGAGGAACAGATTGCCGGCTAATATGGAATGCTGCCCGTTTCCTAGATTAACGATGAGGTAATTTAGAATTTACATATGTGTGGAGAGGGACTGTTTTGATCCCAAGGTAGTATATCTGTGATACAATAATGGAGGCGATAGAGAAAAGGTGAAACAAGGAGGCCAGATAAAAGGGAAGCGAAGTGTCTCTGGTGCCAGAACCAAGGAGAGACCTAACAAAGCACCAGGCCCAGCTCGGCGCTGAGTAGAGGCGTTGCTGGAACAAAAGAGATGTGGCTGAGCTGGGGAAAGGCGAGTGCACAGCGAGGAACATTGCAAAGGTCAGTGAAGCGGTTTGCACAGCTGCACTTCCAAGTGGGCTCCTCTCGCCCCAAGTCCTTCCCCTGACATTTCAGTACCTGAAAACCAGGCTTTGCCTCTGCCTTTTCACTGCCCTCAACACCTTCAAGTGCCACTGGGAGCTGAGAGGTTTTAGCTGGGGGAGGCAAAACCCACTTGACTCCCGCTTAGCCCCGTGTTTGAGAAGCTTTAAGATGTTTGCTCCTATCGCAGCCGGTTGGATGTGCTGCCTCAGACCTGAGCCCCGGAGAGGCAAAAGGATTTGCCTGTGGTTGCATGGGTAGTTGGCAGCAGTCCGGGGAATTGCTGCTGACCCCAGGCAACTGTTCTGAGCAGCAAAATGTCCTCTCCAAGTACAGGATTGGGGCTGAAAACAGAGAAAAGAGACTTGCTTTCATCCACCAAACCCTCAGTGATGAGGCAAGAGCTGATGGCAGAGAAGTGATGTGCTGCACAGTGAAAACACAGAATTATTCCTGAATCCCGTATACAAAAAATATACCTAATTTTAATACTGGCTGTTTGGGGGGAAGGAAGCTTGAAGCACCAAAGTCTTTCTGTTATATTTTGATTAAGATTTGTATCATCTATCCCATTTGGAGTAGCAAAAATAATTACATTGCATAAATGTAGTAAAAATCCCTTATGTTTTTGTGCACCACACATGACCTAAGCAGAGAGAGAAGTGGGAGTAGCTTAAACTCTAAGATACCTGTTCTTTCCCACTCAGAAAATGCTGGTATGCTGAACTTGCCAGCAGTAAATGTTTTCTGTCACTATATGTCCAGAGATGTATGCATAAGAGAAGGCTGGTGTATTTACACTATGGAAAAAAAAAAGTGGTATCAAACCTAGTGCCAGAACAGTCAGTCATCCAATTTGTATTTCACCTCCTATTATTTCATACTTTTCCTTCTTTTTAATCTTTCTACCCTAATTTTGCTGTCTGCCTTTTCTCTTCAGTATGTTTCAGTGTCTGTATATTTTCTTAGAACTTTTCCTTAATGTACCTTTTAATTTTGCTGCCATTTCTCTCCTCTCTCTCCTCGTGCCTTCATCTTGAGATCCAATTTCTTACAGCTTTCAATTATCTCCAAAAAATAATTTTCTGTTCAACTTCTGTTTCCATCTCCTCTGAACATTTTTCTTAGTCTTATTTCTAGCTATTTTTTCATTACTTAAAGTATAATAATAACAATGTAACAATAAATCTTTTAGCTCCTTCAATTTCTGTTGATAACTAGAACCGTTGTGTCCCTCTGTTATTTCTTGAAGACCATTTCTAAAGAAAATTCCACTTGTCTTTAGTAAGGCTATACTTTCCTGGTTTTCCTTCTGCAGTGATAGGACAGAAGGGGAAATGTTGGCCAGGGAGCCCATAAACCTTTCTGTGCTTCCATGAGGGAACCATCCAAATTTCTGGGAAACCCAAAGTATCATCTTGAGTTTAGGACATCCATTAGTAGACGTAGAAAAAGGCTGCTGTATTTATTGAGTCTCAGTAAAGAGTATCAGAAATGGGGTTTACCACCAAATTGAAGTAATTTCAGGCACGAATTTTGAAGAAGGTTGCTTTGCAACATTCCAGAGAGGTCTGAATGCTGGCCATTATTTTAGTAACCTGACTGTTTGAGTAGATATTAAAGGCTATGAGGATTTTGAAGTGTTTCTCTTCACAGTCCTTAGACTCAAAAGCATTTAAAGTGAATACCTAAAAGATTTTTTCCTTTCAGTTACCTCTTTATTCAAAAAGGAAGAGCTTTTAAAGAGTTCAACTTTGCTTGCTTCTTTGTTTTTTACTTTTAATCCTGGGGGATTTAAATTACCTGTATATTGGGGGCCAGCTCCACATAAACACACAACAGGAGCAGTGTGCTTGCAAACGGATTGTGCAAATGTTTCTTTTGTGGTGTGTTTTCTTTTGTATCGCTGTAGTCAGCAACTGCTCTGGATCCCGTCCTAGGACACAAGCCAAGAATGAGAAATAAGGCTGCAAGCGAGACAACAATTCACAACCACAGTATTGTTTGC
Organism: Calyptomena viridis; assembly: GCA_013390005.1. Classification (NCBI taxonomy): domain Eukaryota; kingdom Metazoa; phylum Chordata; class Aves; order Passeriformes; family Eurylaimidae; genus Calyptomena; species Calyptomena viridis. The sequence goes on along the minus strand of WEIV01000360.1, from coordinate 25,880 downwards.
CTTGGAATACTCACCGGGGTAAAACCCACAACAGGAATACAAGATGCTTTAAGTAGCAGATGCTGATTTTAATCTTTTGGGTAGTTAAGGAGTCCACCTTGCAGCCCAGAGTCACGAGGGACCTGGCAGAGGGATTTCTTCCTGGTTATGTCAGCGAGGAAATGACAGCGAAGCAAGTGTTTTCAAGCACCCAAGGTGATCAGTAGAGTAAGTAGGATGCATATGAATGTACGCTTTGTTAGAGAAAAGGACTGTGCTATCAGTGAAAGTAAGCAGCAGGAGATTAAGAAGATGAATGGTTGAAATGGGGAAAATATACCTGTGTTCTAGTTTCTAGGAATTTCTAGCCAAAATCACAAGAGTCTTTGAACATACACACTGCATGAGAAGGACAGGACAAAGCTGTTTTGCTACAAAGTGGAAGCACAAAAACACAGGCAAAGGAAAACAGACACTGAGGTTTTGATTCTGCTTAAAGAGGAAGAAATATATTGAAAAATGCTGCAAAATTCCAACAAAGTAGGATAAGAGAGCAACAGATAGTAGTCATCACCTTGCTATGTAGTAATATAAAGGTCTTAGAAATGTGTATCCTACATTTTAGAAGAAATTAGTGTAATACCAAGTAAACTCTTAAAGAAAACTTCTCTAATTTTCTGATAATTGTTAAGGTTTATGATGTAGCTTTAAAATTATTTAGAAGATGACATGGTATGAAAATTGAATTTGGGAATATAGTACAAATTACTGTACAGGACAATATAAACTCTCCAATTTCCAGAGCAGGTTTTGCTTGAGCTGTTCAGAAAACGTTTACAAAAAAATTTTTGATGAAAAAGAAAACCTCTCTCAAAACTGTTTGTGATTTCCTAATCCAGCCCATACTCCCAGTTCCTGCCCATCTTTGAGAATGCTCTGGGTGGGATCCAAAGCCTGTGAAAGCAATGGACAGGATCCCACTGGCATTCAGCAGGTGGGACATGAATGCCAAGTCAGTGTCGGGATGCCTCTTGAAAGCCATATCTCTCGCTGCAGATCCCAAATATTATATCTAGGCCTGAAATAATCCTCTGTAAAGCAAGCTACAAAGGCTTTGGATATTTTATGTTCACACTTTGCAAACGAAATGGCAAACAGTAAATTTGTAAAGATGGTAATTACAAAATGAAAATAGCCGAGGCATATTCACTGGAAAAGTTATGTACTACGCTGTCCAAGAAGGGAATGCAAATTTTCCTATTCAGAAAGGCCCAGAGCTATCAGCTCGAGCAGTGTCTGTACCCTGGCCCTGTGTCAGTTGCAGTTTTACCGTAAGAGGGAGGCTGAAGGCTCTGATGTCACACAGGGCATCCACAGCTGCCTGCACAGGCAGCCACCTCTCCATTCAGCAACACCCTTCCAGTTTGCTTCATGCAGTGCTCCACATGCACTTCTTACCCAACACATGTGTGCTCTTTCCCTTTTTCCTCTCAAATTTGACATAAAGCAAAGGGACAAATCCTAGAGGAAAATGTTAAAATTGCAAACCTACTCTCACGGCCCACCAGAGGTAGAAGGGAGAGTGCCAAGTACCTCTTCACCTAACCTGTGCAGATAACCCATCCAGTTCTCTGGCACCTCCATAACTATGCTGCTTTCCAGAAGTAGCTGGTCTTTTGTCACAGGTGGAAATTATTTGTGTGAAAGGACAAAATACAGAGGATTCAAAGTCACCAAGATAAACCAAGATCGTCGCTGACAGCAATAGATCTCCAAGAGAGAAATTTACAGGAAAAGGTTCTGCAAAAGGGTTATAATTAGCTACTTTTCTGCAAATTAAAAAGGCTTACAAGTAGAAGAGGTTCAGGACATGAAGGGCTTAAAAAAAGCAGAGCAGAGCAAAGATTGTATCACAGAAAAGCTTAAGAGCAGGTGGAATACTGAAAGATACAACAGACATTCTAGCTTTTGAGATTATTCAGTTCTCTTATTAAGCATAGGAAAAATGCATACAAAGTAAAACTGCAGCTCCCAGAATAGGAACCAGCTTAGGTTCTGTCACTTGTGTTACCTAAAAGGGTTGACATAGTGGTATTTTCTGGCCTTAAAATCTCTGATTATAGAATAAAATTTCCCAGCCAAATAGTCTGTAAGAATCACAAGTTTATTTCATTTGTTCACTAACCATTTGTTTCTAAACGAGATTGCATTTTAATGGAGTATTGTTTTTAAAGGGAAAATTGTTCCTCTTGTTGAAAGAACCATGAGAACCCTGTAGATATAAACTTTTCAGCCAAAGTGGGTCGAATGGTTTAGTTTCCACCAAAGGCATTAATTTAAAACAGCTCTATAACTCATGTCATGAGATGCAGAATCACAGTTTGAAGAGGGAGGTAGTCAACCTGCACACCCTGCAGATTCATTTTAAGGTGCAACTTTCTTGGACTGTGACAGAAATTATCCTGTAAGAGCTTTGTAGAGCAAGCCTGGATATTCAGTCAGTGAAAAACAGACTTCAATACTACACTGACTTTATACCCTGGATTTTGTGATTCTTTGACTGAACACGATCCCACACATACAAAGCAGGGATACAAAAAAGAGTGAAATGCCAAGGATGTGAAAAAAACGGAGAAAACTCAAATAAACGTCATCTGCCATAATCAGATTTTTGGCCAGCCTGTTATATGCTCTAAAGAAAGGAATTGCATAAAGTGTGAAAAAAAGCAAATGGCACATATTTTTTTGTCTCCTGGTTTTTCATGAGGTCTGATGGCACCTGAATGAGGGCTTTTTTTAAGTCTCTGTCCTAGTTCTCAGGCATGCTGCAGTCACCCTACCAGTGTCTTCTTGAGATATTTTTTCCCTGTCATGCTATATCTTCACTGACCTTCATGGAATGTTTCAAGTATTCACTCCCTGCTCAAATTTATTAAAATGGGTCAGATTCAAAAACTGTTGCTGAAGAAAAGACATAAATTCATGGAAGCAAATACACATTTGAATGTTGGTCTACAGCTTGTTGTTGTTGTTTTGTTTTATTGTGGGAGGTTTTTTTGTTTTTATTGTGAGGGAATTGGCTTAAACCACTATTTAACAGCATGAAATTTCCCTCCATCAGTCACAGTGAATGTGTTCTCCTATTTCATTCATAGTTCCAAGAAATAATAATTTTAGTAGCAAGTTAATCTGTCAGGATTATAGTTTTCAAAATGAGCTGCAGTAAGAAGGAAAGACCATAAATGATAAATACATGTAAACTAATTGCTGGTTTTATTTTATCAAGCCACAAAAATGTAAAATACTCAGCTCCAGGGATTCTAAGTGGATTGAACAATATTTTTTTAAAAAGAAGTCTTTCATTTGTTTTATTCCAAGATAATGAGTAAGTGCCCCCAGGACAGTCTTGAAAGGAGATAATGCACCTCAAGAGCTGATTTCCTTTTTCTGGCAACATATTCTAACTGAAAAAGTGTTTGGATTAAGCAACTGCCCTGACTGGCTGTCAATGCTGCAAGGCAACTTTACAAAGCCTCCTTAGTTGTACTGCTCAGCCACAGCTATTTTTCAGTATTCAAAACTGTCAGGTATATTTTCTTCTCATGTGAAAACACAATTTCCTCTTCAAACTTCAGGTGAAACATAGAGACCAACCAACCTAGGCAATGAGCTGGTGAGAAATCCAGAGATTTGCCCCCTTAAAGCCTTGGCAGCTCATTGTGCCTTCCAGCACTCACTGTGGGGATCATAGAGGGCATCCCAACCATCATGGAAATATCAGTGATCTGGTCTTTCTGCAAGAGGGAAAGAGCACATCTAAGTGTTCATAGCAGACTGTCAGCAAGCTGAAGTTTTTTCCTTCAATTTAAGGTCTATAATGGAGCTAGGGGCTCAGAGCTGGCTGAATATAAATGGGAGTTCCCAGGGAACTCAGAGTTTAGAAAATTAGCTGAACAGACAAGCAGAGGAATTTTTACATTGTGAAAAAAACCTACAAATGAAGTAGAATTGTAAGAAAGGAGGACAGAAGCAGGCTCAGGGTGACTGAGTGCTGATCCTGAGAGAGCATTGGTTTTGGGAGTAGAAAGACAAAATTAAGCTCAGGTGTTACTTAAGTGTCTAAATAAAACCAGAAAAGACAAATTACGAGATTCCAAAGCCAATTATTCTAGCGCCTGGAACCTAAAATTTAAGCACAGCAGTATAGAGCCAAATCTTATAAGTCCATTGTATTTATAAAATTTTCTCTTAAAACCTCTTTGTGCATGCAGCACATCAGACCACGACTGGCTGCAGTCTCTACACCTGTTAACACTTCTATACATTGAAGGAAACAAAAATGCACAGCCAAATGGAAGAGGCAATATGAGCAAGTGGGTTACACAAAGACGTGGTGATAGACAGATATGGGTTTACATATGGATCTGCTTTGCTGAATTATGGTGAATCAAGATCCTGCTGCTTTAGATCCCCAGTTAAGATGGGTGGTGAGCCTTGAGGACTTCAGACAGGAATTTCTGACCTGCTGTGAAACCAGACACTGCTACAGCTACTGCAAACAGGGAGCTTCAGCACTGACTTTCAGCAAAGAAAACTGCACTGACAGATGTTGCAGTCTCCCCTTCACCCCATACTGAGGATGGTGTATTTCCCACTAAACTTTGAATCCCAAAGAGGGCCCCCTTGCAGCAGGGTGGGCCCTCACTGACAGATATTGTCCCAGTCTTCTGCAAGGAGAGAGGTGAAAAGAGTACCCTGGGGACAACTGCAGACCTTTGGGTGCTTCAGGTAGAGCAGCTACAGAGTTGCATTTCATATTGCCCCTCTTAAAGCAATGGAGCCTTCCAATTCTCCTGGCAGCCCCATCAAAAAGACAGAAAATGTTGGGGAATGCCTCTAGTTATGTGATTACAGTCCTCCCAAAGAGACAACAGACCACTGATTTGGTCCAGTGACTTGTAAAACCTTAGTAAGAAAAAGATACTTCTAATCCTGCACATTCACTTTCGCTGCTCATGGAATCCTCATAGATATCCATGTCCCTCCAACAGTTTGACTTCAGTGTGAAGTCAGAGAAAACTCCCTATGGTGGGCAGTTCAAAACAGAAAAGTAAAGCCTTAGGTGTCTTTGCAACTCTGTAAAAACAGAACTGCCAATGAGATTGACAAAAACCGTGGGATTAAAATACTTTGCTGCTTTTATAGACATCAACAGCCATTTGTTATAAAATGAAATTCAAAACCTAATTATGGTTACCTAGTATATAGTACATAAATATTATCTCCTTATATATACATAGCCCTACAAATACCCTTTTGCTAGTATGCCTAAGTTTCATTGAATGTGTTGATTTTTATAGCTTTCTTTTAAAATCACCGACCTTCAGGAGAGAGAAAACATAGAAGTACCTTAAGAAATGTTGATTTATGAACTATAGTGGTCTTTATTTTTCTTGTAAACCTAGGTGGAAAATTGATCAGTTATAAGCTCGCTATAGATCTCACAGGTTTGCAAGATATATTATTGTATTTCAAGATTATCTGATATTGCAAAAGATTTTTTCCCCTTCTTTTTTTCTTTACCATGGTCATACGTTTTCCTGTCTCAGATTATTTTCCACTCTTTTTAGAGTTAGGGAAGCTATCAGAAAATAAAAATAAAGAGGAAGAAATCATCCTAGAGAAAGCAGCTTTGGGCCACCCCAGGTTTTCCCCATCCATCATAATGTGGGTTTTATTTCATACCCCACCGAGGTGGAATTCACAGAATGTTTCTTGAATTACCATGAGGCACTCTTATAAGACAATTACTGTCTTTTCCCCCCCCCCCTTTTGCTTCACTCTGCTTTTGACAGCTGTTGGCACTTATTATATAACCAATGGACTCAGCATTAATCTACAGTGAAGTGCCCTTCTGTAGGCTATATATCAGTTAAACTTTAAAGTAAAATGTACAGACTAGGAATGCTCAAATGTAGGATATCAATCTTGTAGGAAAAAAAATAATTTCATACTATTTTGAAATCAAATTTTGGGCAGAGAGATGAAATATGAGAATCTTATCAAAATGTTCTAAAAACAATGTTTTGACAATGTTAGAATAATAAGAAAAGGTGGAAATTTTTATCAGAACAAAAATGTCATTTTAGAGTGGTAACAGTTTTGATAGTTCAAAATCTCTCTCTGTTCCTCTAGCTCTTTTTGTTTGGAGTAATATGATGGAGATAGAGACCTGTTCGTAGCACTCCCCAAATGTCACCTGTCTTGAAAATCTCCCAAATAACGAATTTGGTCAGTAAGATACTTTCATCAAACAGTATACATATTCCAAAATAAATATTCTGGGCCACTGCTCTTTTCATTATTTACTTTAATAAGCTATACACATCCCAATAATGTAAAAACCCTGCTGAGCATAAAGTTGTATGTGATTTTGAAAGGTATATTCAACACATTTTTTGAGTTTTGGAAATTCAGTTGTTCCGGATTCCTTAAAATATTTGGGTGCTCAGGGTGCAAACAAGCTGCCCTTTCTCTGACTGGATGGAGTTGAAACAACTGACCTTATGTTAGAGAATGAGTTCTGAGCAACTGGTCACACCAGAAATGCCAAAGTCAGACACAGTCTGGCTTTCAGCCCCTATGTCTTGTGCTGAACACTAGGTATGAATTATAAACTGTGCTGTGGTAAAAGCAACAATCAGTCATCACTTCTGTGACCACTCCAAAGCTCTCATGGCAGCCAGCTATCTACCCAAATTATGTGCATCTTTCTTGATCCTTTTCCATATTCACTTTATGCCTTTGCTGAGATGTTCCTTCCATTTCTATGCTGTACTTACAGAACCTTTTTGGAGTAGTTGTTTTACTTTCACCCTTGAGTCAGGAGCTAAAAGTAAGTGGAAAGTTCATTTGCTCTTTTCTAATTGGAAGGAGACCTTCTGGGTGTGGGTCAGAAAGCAAGTGTACTGCTTCCTAAGAGCTTCCCTACTAAGAGTCATATACTAATTAATTTGCAGATGTTGAACTTTCATTTATTCCACTGGAATCTGCATTGAGTGATGTCAATACTCACAAAAAGGAAGAGTTTCTTTGTTATTAATATAGATGTTACAATGTAGACTGAAAAGCAGAAGATTAGGACAAAAGCTTCAGCTAATCCTCAATCAAACCTAAAGATGTCTCAGTGATTTTGACATACATCTGAACCAACTCTTCAGATATATATGGAATGGCTGTTCTGCATACATTAATCTTACCAGTGTTATGGTTGTTTCTGGTTTTTGCATAGACAGTGATTTTCTTCAGGTCTCAAATTCATACTTCTCCTGGAGAAGTTACTACACACATACAATTGGAAGAAAATGTATGAGAAGAAATCCCCTGTGCTGAGGTTTTATGCTCTCATGTAAAGTCTAATATGGTCATTTACTGCATGAGACAAGAAAGCCCAGATGGACCACAGATCCAACCCAGCTGGTTCTAACATTCTTGTTGCCACACTTCTATCAACAATGTGATAATTATGCACACTAAATAAAAAAAAAAACCCTTTGAAGAATTCCTTAATCAAGAACTTTACTGATACAGCCTCCTGCTGGAAACATTATTCTCCTTGACATGAGCAAGTTTAAGTGTATAACACCATGATTTGTTAGGTGTGAGAAGCTGTATGACAAAACACTTCAGAGATGCAATGCTTTTTGCCAAGCAGCTGAAACTGTTTTGTTGATAAATGTTCATGTCTCATACTATTAACACTGTCACACAGGTAAAGTTTGATCTCCTGACAGAATCTCTTGTGGCTGTCTCTTAATCTATTTAGTAATCAATATTAACACTTTCAAATGTCTCAAAAGATTCCTTTTAGCTTGTTTTTTTCAGTATGTGCTAGGTATACACACACACATTTCACTCCATATATTCATTCCGTACATGTATATATTTCATTCCAAGTGATAATATATGTTTTCTTTAGTAACTGCAATGACCTGGAATGCCACAGAAAAATGGACACCCAGATAACCTGGCAAAGAGCACGTTATTAAAGACTTGGAAAACAGGAGAGGCAGCTGCTTACACAAACCTGCAGTTCATACTGGCCTTTGGGCTCCATCAGGACCTCAGTACAGTCTGATACCTTTGTTTGGTGTCTTAGGAACCTGTTTGGCTTTGTAACCTCAAGTCTGCCTGACACCACCAATAATAGTGCTTGGTGTGCTGTGGAAGGTGGCCCACCCCTCTCATGACTGAGTCTATCACACCTCAGATATTTTTGCAGCCAAGTAATAAAAGATGTAGTTCTGTGATAAACAATAGACAGTTTGCCTATTCCAGCTGTCTCATAATACTTAAAATAAGCTATGATGATATATAAACCCAAATACTAGACTGGGCTCTCACACCTAATCGCTCCACTCCAAGTGCTAGTGAAGAAGAACTTTCCAGATTAACCACACCAGACACCTTGACTCCTTCATGGTGAAGCAGATCCCATTTTTCTCTTAAACATATATTTCCTTAAGACCCTCAGAACTTCAAAGTTAAAAGAAAATTAACATGTGTCTTGGTTTAAGTGAGATCTGGAAGGATAGAATGGTTATTTCTTGGAGACCAAATGGGCATAACTTTGCAAATCTGGAGTTTTCACAAGCAGACACTGCATTTTAATAATTTATCTTCTCAGGGGAGCATATTGTGCCTTGAAGTAGAGCCTGAAAGGTTTTATGCTGTAGAGAATACAGCTACGAGAAAAGCAAACTGAAAGCCATTTGGCTGCTTGTGACCAATTCAGAGTTCTAATTGGCCAAATTCCACACACAAGCAGGGAGAGACATAAACACAGTGGCTGCAACCAGCTCACAGTGCCAAAGTGCAACCATATTTATGAAGCTTTCAAAACACTTGGGTCATTTTTGGGGGAACAACAAACATAAAAATAATGAAAACCCAACATTTCCTTTAGGAAGTGAAGTGTCCTCTCCCCCACACACCCACTAAAGGCAGTCATGTTGCATTTCCTGCTACTGAGATTAATAATACCAGCTGTTAATACTTGTAGTTTCTTGTAAAGATTTCTTTAGAATAAATGTGCTAAAAATAACACCAAAAGTTTTGATATATATGCAGCATCTTCTGACTAAATCCAAGAAAAAGACATAGGCAAATGGTTTTCATAAGTTAATTTATACCTGTTCTTGTGGAGCTATTATTTCAACATCAGAAAACTGGTTTACTCTTTAATATGCATTCAAATTACATTAAGTGGTGGCACAGAGTGAGATTTTATACCTATGTTATGTGGCTATTAAACTTGTAATGACAACAAATAATCTCTCTTGACACAAAAACACTATTGTAAAGAACAAATTAATTTCTGCTGAAACTAACCTCTCACAATCAAAACAGCATATGAATATGTGCTCATGCATATATTCAATATATAAGATATTTTACATTTATACTTAAGCAGGTTTTAGGGCAGGCCATTAGCTAGTGGCATTGGTCAACAACATTTAAAATTTATACCACATTAGACTCTCTCCTTTACTGCTGTGCTGTAATGATAGGTATAATTTTCTGTTTGGAACGCTGTTTAAAGAGACTCCCACCATTTGGTAGTTCCAAGAGACCAGCTCACTCCACTGTTTGCAGTAACCAATTCATCCTCAGAGGATAAGTCCCACACGATACAATAATATTTCTAACAGCATCAGAATCCCAGATTGAAAGTTGTTTTCAAATCTGAAGTAGCATTTATTTATTGAAGCTACTGATCTAGCAAATAAAAGGAAGGAGACAATCTTTTCCACTGAAATATAAGGCAAAAAGAAGGACGAGAGAAGGGTTATTCCCTAAAAATGATCAAATGTGGACTGTACAATGCCACTTACAATTCTGAAACATGAAGCAGAGCTGTAGTAAAATGACATTAGTAGCTTTCATATGATAATTGGCATAGAAGAGAAGGTTGTTTCTGGGTGGAGCAGTAGCCAAGACCAAGTTCACTGAACCTAACACACCGTTCAATCAACCATGGAAAAAACAATAGGAAATAGAGATGGGGGAGACTTTTATTTTGACTTGGTAGCAGACATGGAGGCAGGGGGTGAATATAGGGAGGAGAAAGTATGCAAAAGTGAGAATTCAAGGAAGCTAAATATTTGAAATGTCTCTGAATGCACATATATTACATATAAGTACAAAATAACAATCATTCCTGCATTGAAATACAGGATGGCAAACCAAGCAAATGCAGGTTTATATGGGACATGTAACATATGAAATAATGAAAGAGGATGGTGGCAGTCTGCCAAGTCTCCTCCTCCCCATTGCCCCCCTCCCCAGTCATTGACTTTCAAAGAGGAAAGATTTCATACAACAAAATCTACTTCCAGGAGATGCAATGAGAAGGGATTTATTCTTAGTAATATCTTCTAAATAGTCCTTCATAAATTCAAGTTTCAAATAGTTCCTTACAAGAAATGTCTTTTTGGCTTGCTGGGACAGATATACAAGATGAAATTTTCTTGTCTGTACCTCTTAGGTAGGATTTTTCATTTTATTTGCTGCTTTTTGGCATAATTTTATTCTTATTTTAAAATAAAAGCTACAAAAGGCTGTTCTTTTTTCATGGAAATTGCCCAGCAGTATGAATTTCATCTCCTTTCCAGAAGAATAATCTTTGTGCTGGTCAATTCAGTCAAGATAGTTTTCTGTCTTTTTCACTAATTAATGACAAATTAAATAGTGTTCTATATGAAGATGACTACAGAGGTGGTGGATAAAGTCTGGGATTCCTGGAATATCTTCTGACTGCTACAGTTCATTTGCATAAAAATATGGTGGTTAAAATCATGTCTATTTTTTGTGCTACCCAGCACAAAATAAACCCTCCTGATGCATAAGCATGTTTCCTTTACTCATATAGATATTTACATATAATTCAATATCCTTGGTGTGCCTTAAATATGTTTACAATTCAAAACCATAGAGCTATCATATTAACACTTTGCTGCACTCTTTAGGAAAAATCATTCAGGCTGCTCTGAGATGTAACCCACACTATCAGAATGCATTGCTTTACAGCATGGCTTCATTTGGAAGGAGTGTGGGAATGGTTCACAGTGTTTCACTCTTCAGGGTTTCTCACCAGAGGTGTCATTTCAGAGTTGGGCATTTTCAGGTGCTCAGGAAGGGTATTGTTTTCATCTTGCTGAAACTGAAATGACGAGGTGGCTTGGGCTTGACTTTAGTGGGACCTTGCTGTAATATTGTGGTTATGAAAGAGGCCTTGAATTCCTCCCAAGACCCACAAGGTCATTTCAGGATGCCTTGGCCTTTTCTCCAGCAGCATCAACCTCCCCTGAGCCTGGCAACACCAGCAGAGTCTATGTTTTCTCTAGTGGTACATGGTGTGGCATGCTGGGCTAATCTCCCCAGAATTGAGGAAATGTACAATAAGGCAGGAAAGATTCAGTTTTCAAAATAAATTGAATGTTTGATCACAGGTTAGCATACTGCAAAGCTGCGTGCTGTTACTATGACAAGTTCTTAAAACTAGAGCTAGCTAATAAAAGAATTTTATTGATTGTCATGCCACATCAGGTCGGAAATTCATTTAGTGTTTTATTGCATTCTAGCACCAGATGTTTCAGAGGAAGGTGTGAAACTCCCATAACAGAGAATTATGCAATAACTTGCTTATGAGAGAATCTTCTTCCAAAGCCCAATGCTTAATGGTTAGCATTATTGTTCTTCTTCCCATGTACTATCCTCCTATTTAAAGTGGCCGAAGCTTTTCTTTCCACATATACTCAGTGAATCTTGCAGTCTTTGTTGTCATTCCAATGTCACCCATATGCAATGAGTTCCACAAGTTAACACATGTACAAATGATATTTCAATAATTTTCTACCCTTCTTTTAAAAAATATGTCTCTTCATATTATTCATGACCAAAAAAACTTATCTATCCTGCGCTAGTCCTTATTGAGGATTTTTCTTACGCTTCCCTCACTGTTTTCCTCTCTAAATTCCAAGTGGTTCAGGTAGCAATAAAGATACTAAATAAAAAAGGAGTCATACACTTGCAGAACTTTGCCTCTCTATGCATTCCTGTGTTAAGTAAGAACAGATCGCAATGTTTTTGGATTTATTTATGTGAAAGGTTTCGATAACCAATATATGGTCAGTGTTTTATTTAGAAGCTTTTAATCTGGCTAAGCAATACAAGTAACTTGAGGTATTTTCATATGTAAAGAAGAATGGGCATGCATAAGTTCATGAATAAGAAGCCAGATTAAAAACAAAAAAAAATTTCTGAAAAAATTTCTGAATGTCTACTAAAACAGTGCTTTCATAAACTTTTCTGACAGAAGCTCTTTCAATAAAGCTAATGAAACTGAACCCAAAGCAGATGGGATTACAATCAAGACAAATTCGTTTTCCAATTCTATTCAGTTGTTGTTAGATTTTTTTTCTCCACTCTTCTGCTTTGAGAGTCCTCATCTGTTTTATGGGTTGCTACTACTTACACTTCTCATAGTGAAAGATCAATACATTCATATTTTTAAAGTATTTTCAAATCTCCGTGTGAAAGAGGCAACTATATCAAATTCATTTTGTGTTTATAAAAAAGAAACTTAAAAGTTACTTCAGAGAAGGCTTCAAAATCCAGATCAATACAGATCTGAGAACTGAATATAGTGAATCTGAATACAGTGTTATGTACACATTGCTCATTTTGGCTCTAAGCCAGTAAAACAGGTGTGTGCCAAATTTTACACACTGTAAGCAGTGCCATTGATCTCCAAGGTCCTACTCAGCCCTAAGTGCTTCACTGGATTGGGGCCTTCTTGTCATGGGACAGAAAAGGAAGTGCTACAACCATTAGGATACACAGGAATCCAATTACATTTGTCTCCCAGTGGATTTCCCTATAAGCTGTCTGTTTATCACCTCAGCTATATTTCATTAAGTTCACAAGCAAAGATGTTTCATTTGCCAGGTTCCATAAGGACAGATGTTATGTAAGCATTGCTTTCAGCAGCACTGACATCCTTAAAACTATCTGCTAAGTTTTTACATGTAAGCCAGAAGAAACTATGTCAAGAACAAAAGGCAAAATGCCTCTCTCTAAAGTAAATGAAAGTCAATGGTATTCAGCTCACACTGAAAAATTCTATTCCGTTTAGGTAGGCCCAAGACTGCACAACAAAGCTTTCCAGTGCTACTGAAACACTACCTTTGAATCTTTCTTCCTACAGGACAAAAACACGCAAGCACTCACGGTTCATTAAGTACTTGAGAAATGCATCTCTGTCCGTTTTGAAGATGAGTATAGACTAAATTAAGAGCTAACCTTACTGGCAAATACTTTTCATAAGTTTCAGACTCATTTGGGTTCACCTTCTGGTTGTCTTAACTCACAGAAATATGGAGTTCATGTTCCTCTGCCTGAATGTATCAGGTACCACTCTGCAATACAGGAAACTAGATTTCCATAAGGCCAGTAGCTCATATTTCATAGAACCATGGAATATCCTGAGCTGGAAGGGACCCACAAGGATCACCAAAGCCCAACTCCTTTATTACATTGCTTCCCACAGGCCATGAGTGGAGTGAATCTATATTAGTATTTCAGTTGGATCTAGGAACTTTAAAAGGAAGTTTCCTAATTGTACTGACTTAGCACACCTTGGTTCACAGTACAGAGTAAACTCAGAGGGCGCAAACAGGCTCCTTTTAGGATGAAGCTGATGTGGTCAAAGCACTGCAGAGGTCAGCTTTTGCCCTCCAGGCACTAATGGGCTAAACCTGCATTTAATCTGGAGGCAAAACCTCAAAAACGCAGAGTTTGACCCTTTTATCCTCAGCACCAACAACGACTCTATAGGTGTTCTCCTTTGGCACTGCATTACTCACTAGTGTACATGACATTAGTAAGCCATAATTTACAAATTAAGATAATCGCTATTCCACCCAAACATCAATTCTCTACTGGACAGTAAAATCTGATCTCGTTTCTGAGAGATGCAAAGCACCTCAGTGAACTGTATTTCTGCTGCACCAGAGTACAGGCATGGAGATGCTTTAGGGAGCCTGCAGCAACAGGCAAGATGCACTGCAGTGGCACCAGGGGCAGGCTGGCCCCTTCCCCTGCTGGCAGCAGAAGGAATAGTGACACTGAAGGGCACAAGGGAGAGAACTCCAGCTTGGCTTTATTCTTACCTCTGTGAGTTAAGGGGCAGGAGGCTTCATTCTTTTTTTCGTGCAGGTCTGAGAGGAGAATTTAGATTTTTGATGAAATATCATTCTGTTCTCTTTCCAGCTCTTGCACCTTGCAATAGGGGAACTCCATTTCACATACGTGGGTGGGATCTGTGTGCAATCCCATGGGACTACAATTTCCTGGGCTTTATGATACAGCATTGCAGTGAAGTTCATAAAGGTGATCCTGGAACACATGTCCCATGCTGTACTTTGTGGAATGATGCAACCTCAGTTTGGCTCATCCTTAGTTCCACGAGAGCTTTCAGTGTTATTTTAATTTCTATTTGCATGGAAATTTAATGTTCTATTTAAATGGAAGTTTAAGTGCTCCAGCACTTAAAATATTGTGCTTCCACTAAAAGCTTTTTCCTACTTATAATTTTTTTCAATTTTCTCATTAGAACATGTTCATAACTAAGCCAAAACAAAGATTTTTTTCCCCCTGCACACAGCCATGAAAATATTTACTTAACACTGCAAGAGTAAGGCTCTGTTCAAATAAAAAAAAAATAACCTGGGGTATTTGCAGTAAAAATATGCCTATTATTCCCTTGTATTAGAACAATCCTGGTCAGTCGAGAATCAGTCTGGATTCTTCTCTCTCTCATGTGAGGTTGTGTGGAAAAGCAAAGATGAAAGCAAGGAAGAGATTATATAGTTTCTCTTGCAGTCATTTCTTTCTCTGACTAGAATATGATTAAAGATATCTCATGTAAACTGGGAATAGGTAACACTTCCTAGCAGCTATTTTAAATTCTGCCCCTGAGTATAATATAATAATAATAAAAAATCCTCATTCTTATGCTGCATTTTTCACCCACAGATTCCAAAGATATGTCTTGCCTATTAGGGTACCCAAAACTCATGTGGAAGTTTTTCTCTCCTTGCTTGTTGGCACCCCTGAATGCCTGGAGGGGCATTGAGGGGGCTGTTGCATGGCTGAATATGACCAGAGAAGGTGCCAGGAGAGACCTTTCACTATCATACGCCAGAGCACGTGGCACTGTGGTAAAGCCTGGAGAGGCTGCCCTGAGCAGACTGGAAGCTGGAGCATCACAGCATCACAGCAAAAGGACTCTTTTCATCTCAGAGATGCTCCCCGAACCACTTTTTTCTCATTTTATCACAGCTAAAGCAGTGACTACTCCAGTCTCCAAGACAGAAATATTTTCTTCATCATATTTTTCATCTGTCTTCTTCACTTCTAAATCAATTCTCACTCAATGTATTCTTTTCTTTGTTTCATTAACTGATGGTTTTAAGGACTCTCAGTGTTGCATAGTTAATAACTTTTCTGTAGCTTGACTTTTTCCATCAGTTCACATTTCCAAACCAATTAATTCCTTGTTGTTTTCCAATGGTTATTAAAAGGTAGAAAAATCCAGTTTAACCCAGTCTACCGTCTGAGGGATGTATCTATATGCTAATTACTTTTCCAGTTTGCTAGCTGGAAACTGCATGATAGAAAGGACCATTTTCAAAAATTATCAAGGGCCAGACTTTTAGAGGTAGTTAGGTGCTCAAAGATGAAGAAGTGCCTAGTGGGGTTTTAGAAATGCCTAGAGATTTAAACCCTATTGAAAACAGTGTGATTGAATTAGAGGACTGAATACTTTAAAATCCAAGCTCCACACCATATAAAAAGGGAGTTTGGAAAAAAAAAACCCTGTAGTATTTAAAAAAATATTTAGTCATATAATAAGAAAGTTAAATATTTGAAAAAGTGTTATGATTTTTTTTCTTCAATTAATTAAATTTTAGGTTAATCATCAAGATTATTCAATTCATGATGCATTCAGCCAAATGACTTTAGCTAACCAAAAAACCCCCTAAAAATATTTCATTATTGCCATTTCCAAAAGAAAAACCTTCTCCTGCTGTGTTTGTTTCTTAAGCAATGCTTGTATTAATTATTAGAAAGGATAATAACCTGTGAGCTAAATAAAATGATATTGTTTTCCTCTTTCACCAGGAAGAACTACGCAATATGTGTTTTCAGCTGAACTTCACACTTTTATGCATATGCTCATTTTGCTTTCCTTGACTCATTTCAGGGTAAGAGGCTGCAAGACTGAGCTCAGGGCTGAGATTCTCATCTGTTCTCATTGCTTAATTGCAAAGGCACTCTCAACACTTGCTCTGGCAGCTTTTATCTGTCCCATCTATTTCTGCAGCAGCACTACCTGAGCAACATCAGACAGCTAAAAACCAGCTTGAGGTCCTTTTTCAGAAGGGCCCTAACAGTGCAGAGGAGGAGTGGTTTGCAGGTGGCCTGAATTCCAATAAGCTCAGAGGAATTCAGGATTTGTACACAAAGCATTGGATCTCAGGAGAGGACAGGTTACTCCCAACGCCAACCAACTAACAAATAACATGACTTTGAAGATTAATTCTCTTTGGTGCATACAGGAATTGTCTTCCCCCACTCTCAAGGCCCTTAAAAACTGGGAAATGCACTAAGTTTGAAGAGTCATAAGGATTTTCAGAAGTCACAGAGTCCTGAACTCCCAAAGGTGTAGACCTTAAGTTCAGTTATAGATACTCAGATACTTTCAGGTCTTGTTGGAAAACATAGTGTTGGTAATTTTAGAAATGGTGAGCAAAGAGCAGGCTTGCCAGAAGTGGGATCATCTGTCAAAGAAACTTGGTTGGAGTCACCTGAGCAAGTTCTCCTGCTATCTATTGTACGAAGAAATTTAAAAGCATATTAACAACTTTGGATAGACATCATTGCCAAGGTAGTAAAACAAAGTTTATACCCTCAGTCTCTGGTTTGAATTAACTCAGGACACAATGACCATGCGACTCTTAAGACTACCATCTCATAGCCTCATGAGTGCTGCTAAGCACAAAAACAGGAAAAAATTTATTTCAGAAGAGTGTTTCACTGCTGGTTTATCTGATTTGTCCTTAATCCACAACTTGCATTTATTTCTTCCCTAGAAATATTGCAAAAGTGCTTGAGGACAGGATGGCTCAAGGTCTGGTAATGGGATTTTTACCCTTTCACATTCAACTCATTTATCTGAGCTTGGGTAGGTCTTCAGGTCAGTGAATTGTTACCTGCTGAGTCTTGTCCAGTGGCCTCTGAAACAAATGGATGAGCAACTTTCACACAGTGAACAGTTATCTGCCCAAAAGTCATGCCAAAAAGGGACAGTAACTTAAGTAAAAACATAGCTACACAAGAGTAGAGCCAAAATTTCTTTATGAGCATGAAAAAGGGTGTTTTCCCTGAGACTTTGGAGTTATGCTGGTAAGGAGATTTGAGTAACCCAGCACCATTCAGCCCATCTCTTCTTCAAAGAGTTATGTTTTAGTGATCCCACACTGAATCATGTTTCTGCTGGACTTGCTTAATAATTTTTGTGGGTAATAGATTTGGAAAGAGTAGGAGTTCTCATCCTTTGAAGAAACCCCCAGCCTGGTGAAATAAAACTTTGAAAAATCACTAAAGTTCAATATTGTGTCTAAGAAACACTTACACTTTTTATACTGAACTCTGTAATAAAACCAAAAAATCATAAAATACATATAAACACACTCACAAAAATAGTTGAATATGATCTTAAATTAAGGATGGAAAAAAGAAAGCAATAAAGCAAGAACAATACAAAAGAAGAAAGCTCAAGCAAGATATTTCATTTTGTTTAGTTTATTTGTCCCCATTAAAAGCATTCTGAGCAGCTCTTCCAGGTACAGACTTTGAAAGGGAGATGTGGGAAGTGCCTAAACTGAGTCAGGGCTGCAATACCTCACCTAGTTTGAGAAGCTTTTTATGGTATATTACTGTTTCTCTCACTTCTCAGTACCCCCTAAACCCTAATTGTTCCACAGGTATGAGTTAGATCATCTCTAATGATCTAATTGATTAGCATATTTAGATTAAAGTTATCGTGTGATGTTTAGTTGCATTGTCACGTTTCTGTTTCATACCTGAAAAAGACATCAAATGTGTGTTTTTCCCACAAATATACTAGCAAGTCTATAAAAAATACATCTCTAAGTCATCACATCTGTATCAATGCCAATAAAACAACAAAAAAATGCATGGATGGCTGTTTGATCATTCTTCAACTGTAATTACCATAAATCATCTGCAAACTTGATTGATAATCGTATGTATAAATTAGGTATGATTTGGTCACGTGCACTTGTTTGTGTAAACACCTAAAATTCATGTTTCCTGTGAATATAATAACATTTAAAGAGATTTACTGCATATCACATCACTATGTATGCAGGATATTGCAGTGTTCTAATTATTCAGTGTATACAGACAGTTTTCTAGGAGACTGAATGTTAAATATTAGTATCATCCAAGATAGAAGGCAATATTTCATTAGATATCTAAGTATTTGGTTAGATACACTAGAAGAGGTAGGACCATCGAATAACTTGGCTCAATCAGTCCAACCCTCCCAATTTTCTGGAAAAGTATATCATATATAAATGTAGGATGTCTGCATGAAATTGTTACAGATGCATCAATGATGCAAGGAAAACAAAATGTAGAATGTAAGAATCTAGTCCTGTGTCACTTAGAGTGTCAAAATAAAGACAAAACAATTCCTAGAAGTTTAAGTGTCACAGATTCCTATATTTTAGTGATGCATACATCACTAAAAATCCCTGTGCCCTTGGAAACTTCTGCTCCTTTGTTTATATTATACCAATTCTTTGCACATTCAGCTAAACAGAAACAATCCTAATTTAAATTTAAATAATAGTGTTCATGTTGAGATGTAGTTCAGTAGTTCCATAGTTTTAAAATGACATTTCAAGCTAAGACACTGAAGTTCTATTGTGTAGTCATAAGAAGCACCTAGCTGATACCTTGCTTTTACACACAACATTGCACATCTCAGAAGGGGAACTCCTTAAACCAAAGTTGTGCAGGAATTGAGGCACTTCTCCTGTAAATTAGGCAATTATTTCCTCCTAACAAGCCCCGAGTAAAGCTCAGTGAATAATTTGCTGGCATTGTCCGACACCAGCTCAGGATTTGGTAGAGGAAATGCAAATCCATATATGCCAAGAATGAATTGCATGGAGGTGTGCAGGTGGAGAGCCAGCAGCTTCTGGGCTCCCTTCTGGCATCTGCTCATGCTCCTCATTTTAAGAACAGCCAAAAGCCCATTGGATGAGCAGTGTGTCATGACTTCCAGATATGCTGTGCCTAGGGGTTGACTTCACCCTGTAAGGGGCAAAAATTCCCAGAATCCATGAACAACTATAAAGAACTGCTGAAGTCTGCAGAGCTGTCGGCCTCTTTTAAGTGGAAACTCCCTTTGCTGTAAGCACAGAACATGGCCTTAGGCATGAACAGCCCACTCCTGAAACACTGGTGGCACTAAGGTCAGCGATGAGTATCCCAGACGGAAGTGTTTTAGTACATCCACGCCTGCTGCAATCAGATCACACTTGTGTGGGCCTAGGGTGAGAGAAAAGCCAATTTAACAGTATTTCAGCAATGTAACATCAGAGCAAAATTGTGTGCTACTGAACGGCCATCTCAATAACAAGTCATGCTCGGGGTGGGGTAAGCGTGTGGGTGGGGATGAGAGAGAATAGGTCTTTGTCAGAGATCAGCCAGGGCTCCAGATCAAAACATTCTTCAGCCTCAGAGGGGATTCACCATCCAAACTTTGATGCAAACCTGAATCTCATTGCTACTCCTCTCAGCACACTCAGCTAAATCAAATTCCCATGCGCGAGACCGAAACATGAATCCCAGTTGAATGGCTTGGCCCCATCTCTAATTGTAATATTATCAGTAATAAGCTGCCCAAGGAAAAGTGAAGGGGCATCACATTTCTAACACCCTGTGTGTAAAATATGCTGGACCAAATTCTTGCATTTACATTTTGCTATCAAAGCCTACAGAAAATTGTTGATTTAAGCAGTAGGAGCTCAGTGCCTATGTCTCCCTGTAGATATGCATGTTGTCTCTGTGCCAAAGGCAGAAATGAAGTCTTAGGGATATCGAGGCAGAGGAAACTATTGAATTCAAGAGAGATTGGAAGGAACTGGAATGCTCGTGCTTTGACTAGGATTTCTTTCATAGTAATGAAGGCATTAAATGGTTTTTCACATAAAGGGGTGGCTAGGCAGGATACATGAGCATGCATGTGTGTGTGTAAGGAAGGAGAGGGGTAGACGTAAATGTGAGTAGTCTAACACTAAAATTAAATCAGACTTTTCCCTAAAACAGATGTTACGATTCCATTTAAAAAATAATTAAATTAACAGCAGACAGAAATGTTCAGGAGAAGGAATTTGGGGTTGGGATTTTGGCATTAGTAATTCCCTATACTTAATCCATAAAAGTTTTCTTTTGTGTTTACAGAAGGGGGTTAAAAAAAGAAGCAAGTCTGTTACTAAAGAATTTTAAGATACAGTGGAGATGTGAAAGGCCCAGAAGATTTTCATTTCCTGTGTTATAGGGTGCAAATAATATCAGTATGAAAAACCTGGCAGGAAGATTTAAGATAGCAGTTTTTACATTGATAAGTATTTGTTCATTTCCTGACAACAAAAAATATAAATCTCTTCAGAAATTAAATACCCTGGCTTGTTGAAGCACTTTTGTGACGTTCTGTGGTAGACTGGCTTCCTTTCATTGGAAATCCACAGCTAGAATAATAATCACAGCATCAGTTATTATACTTGTATCAGTTCTGTGCGGCAAGAGGCTAATACAGTGTATGGCCGAATTCTCCTACTTTTGTGTCACTTATTTTCTCTGTGGGCCAGATTTGCATTTTAATGGAAGTAGTTTATAGACTTCTTTGCTGCCTTCATAGTGCCACAAGTGGCATCATTAAGTGAGTTAAGCCGGATTAATGCTGATAGTAAAGTCAGATAATACAATAACAGAGGCCTTCATTTCCATTTGGATTAGGTGAAGAGAGCAGGCCTGTCTGGTGCAGGGTGATAATTTGTAAGCGTGATATGTTGTACTTGAGAGGATAAGATTAAATTTAGTGGGTTTAACTGTCATCCCAGTAAGTCAATTACTTCATCTTTTCAGGCTTTGAATTTATTTTATAAATAAAATAAATGGAATATTGAGCTGCTCCACAGCCATTTCGAGCTTCCATGAAGAAGAATTACACATGCTGGGCCAAAAAAAAAA
>WEIV01000359.1:27542-43392 GCA_013390005.1 Calyptomena viridis | reverse complement strand
GCTTCAGTTCCTTCAGGAGCTGTAACAGACTCACGATGTTGGGGACAACCTCATGCTATGGCAGAGCATTGCAGCCTCCATGAGACGGGGCTGCCCCTGTGGTGTGAAGTCCAGCAGCACTGGGCAGTGTGCCGGAGATGGATGGCCTGAAGCCCTGAGGATCAAGAGGACCACGATCCTGTGCAGAGGGTCAGGCTGCCCTGAACCCAGGAACCATCAGAGAGCTTGGGAGCAATTTAGTGTGGGCTCACTGAGTCCTGTGGCATCTTGGCTGATCCTCTACTGTTTGCAGGTTGTTTTGGTGTGTGAGTTGATGTGGCTCTGCACATCTGGGCACCTCTTTGATGGGGCTGGGCTTTCCAATGGCTGTAGGCAAAGTGACAGGAGATTTATTCTCTTGTCTCAAACCTCTTGTCACCTGGGTGTTGAGTTGGGACGAAACACTTGGTGTCTGCAAGAGTCCTGTCTGTCAGGGATGCCTCACTCCTGGGTTGCCATCTCCTCTTGCTAGACCTTAACCCTGGTTGGGGTGTGAGGTTCCCTGGCATGCTGCCTCCCCAGCTGCCCCATGACTTCTCACTGGGGTTTGGTCTCCTCCACAAGCCCAAGCCTATGCAGCCCATCCTGGCTCCACAGGTGCCCAGGGGAAAGTTCCCCTGATTTCTTCCATCTCTTTGCAGGGAGTACCGGTATAAAACAAACATCACGTTCCATGACAATGCCACTGTTTCCTTCCTGGAGCAGCGCAACCTTTTTTTCCAGCCAGACATGTCCAATGGCACTGAAGAAGACTACATTATTGTGCCAAACATTATAATGATGGTAAGTGCTTGCTCCCTG
Organism: Calyptomena viridis; assembly: GCA_013390005.1. Taxonomy (NCBI): domain Eukaryota; kingdom Metazoa; phylum Chordata; class Aves; order Passeriformes; family Eurylaimidae; genus Calyptomena; species Calyptomena viridis. The sequence goes on along the minus strand of WEIV01000359.1, from coordinate 42,552 downwards.
GATGGGTTCTGACTTGTGAGCTTGCGGGGAGGGTGGTGAAGCTTAATTTCTTTTACACCTTAAGGGTAATCAAGCAATGAGGTAGGTAAGCTTATAAAATACAGTTTTCTGCTTTCTGGGTTTTAATTGTTGTATTGGTCTGTTACTTGTCCAAAACCAGAGTGTGCATGTTTCAAAACCAGCAGCATGTTTCAAAAAGCAGCTAGGCTTGAGTCTGCAATCTCACCTGAGCATCCTCTGGAGAAATGAAGCCTGTGATCCCTCAATTGCTTTCTTCCCAAACTGGGAATAAATGAAGAACCTCAGTCTGTCCAGACGATTTCTCTGGGGCTATAGAAGGGAGCAGCAGAAGGATCTTGCTGAGTACCAGAGATGCTTCTTACCTGGTAAAGATGAGGCTCTCATTGCGGAAGTTTGTTTTCTTTCCCAGGGAGCAGCTGTAATGATGGAAAACCTGCCACGTTTTTTGAAGTATTTAGTGAGTAAAGCCCTGGCTGGCCTGAAACAAGAGGCGTTCATGAACCGGACGGTTGGGGAGATCATGTGGGGGTATGAAGACCCTCTTATAGACACAATAAATACATTTGTTCCTGGCCTGATCCCTTTCAAGGGGAAGTTTGGCTTATTTGTACAGGTGAGTAAAGTGTTGGTTGGGAGTGCTAAAATCACAGCAATGTTGGTCTTGGGGGTAGCTCAGACACTCAACTGAAATAAACAGAAGTTTGGTAGCTGACAGTGTGTGAACCACCCCTAGAGCTGGTGAAGCACCTGAAGTCAGTTACACACTGCAGTCTTGCTGTGTGTAGTGGATTAAAAAGTCATTTTTTCTCTCTGCAGTTTAACAACTCCAATTCAGGACTGTTCACAGTGAACACGGGCATGAAGAATATCAGTCAGGTTCACATGGTGGATTCATGGAATGGGCTAAAGAAAGTAAGTGGCAGGCAACAAACCTTTAATACAGGGGCAGTGCCAGATCTAAAGCAAGATAAACTGAAAGTTCTGGGTGCTCTTGTCTGTGGGTCATAGGTTTGAAGATAAGTTTCTGCAGGACTTCAGCTGCTGCAACTTCTGTTCTAGGAGGTTGTCAGAAGGCAGCCATGTGGCAAGGAGCTTGTCCAGAACCATTAAATTCAGTTTATCGTGGGTGTCACTTGGGGTGCTTTGAAATGCTGTTGGAGCTGTTTGCCTCTAATGGTTTAGTTCTCAGGCTCCTGTGGTCTCTATTTAAGGTGTTGCTTTAAATACCCTTGTTAAAGGGATGCTTTTCTCTTCTCTTGTGGAATTATGCTCTAACTAAAACCAGCTGAATCTGCAGATCAGCCACTGGTGCTCGGGGTGGGTGGATCTTGTCCATTAATTGCACAGATATTTGACTTGCAGAAACATTGAGGTTGGAAAAGCCCTTTAAGATGGGAAGGATCTTTGGCGTTCTTTGGTGCTGTAATTTCAAGCTGCTATGGAAGCAGTGCAGGAAGCAGTCCAGTCTCTGCAGGGGTTGAAGCCAACTCCAGCAAGCTCATCCTTCTGGGCTCTTCTCTCTACACCTGTCCCACAGGTGAACTACTGGCGGAGCAACGAGTGCAACATGATCAATGGGACAGTGGGGGAGATGTGGCCACCGTTCATGTCCCCGACCTCTCTGGAGTTCTACAGCCCTGATGCCTGCAGGTGAGGCCACAGCTGCCACTGCTGCACCCTGTGCAGGTGTCAGGACATGCTGCACTCATCCCATGTGCACAGAGCACCTGTGACGCAGAGGCCTCAGGACTTGTTTCTGTAGTTAAAGTTCAGCTGCAGTTTGGGGTTGCAGTATCTGAGCTTAGCAAACAGTGTAGTTGTCTGATTATCAGCATCTTGTGGTGTCCATAAATACCTCCCAGATCACCGCAGGAGTCCAACTTGCCCGTGTTGAATCAGTAGAAAATAATCAGTGTAGATAAGATGTGGGCAGCGAGAGGCAGAAGTAGGGGTTTTCAGGAGGAAATGCAGCTGTAACGGTTTGCGGAACTTTTTTAGCTGACTAAACCCTTGCAGAAAGTTCCCTTGGGGAACTTGTACCACCATTTCCAGACTCTTTTTGTGTTTAGTTGGTTTTTTGCTGCCTGGGTCATGCACAGCTGTTCTTGTATGTCCTGTATAAGACACCCTGACCTTAGCTGATCACACAGGGGCTTAAAGTACTGTGCAAAGCCAGCCTGTGTGCACATACCTGAGATTGGAAGGAGGGGAAGCAGGCACAAAATCCCTGTCCTCAGCTTGGGGAGGATAATGTTAACTCAGACTCTTCAGATAGTGCTGCAAAATAAGCAACTGCTCTGGTTGAATAGGGAACAATGACCTCTTCAGTGAACAAACAAAGGCAGCTGAGCCAAGCAATAGCACAGGAATTCCTCTACACAAGGGACATTAGTAAACACCAAAGTGACCCAGAGCCAGGCTTACAGAGCAGTTTACCTGTAACTGAAGTCTTTCTATAAAACTACAGAAATCTCTGGAAGAGAGCATGCTTCCACACGAAGTGTCCTGTGAAGTGAAGGACACCAAACTTGGTTTTCTGTTATTCCAGGAGGTTTCTGCCAGACAGAGCTGTGGGGGGAAGTGGCTTAGCCTCTTCTACAAGCAGTGCTGTGTCTTCTCCCTATACCTCTGCTTCAGCCTCTCTGTTCACCCACAGTCCCAAACATCAGTTGATAGACTGAGACTGTATCTGCCTTGCTGCAGGACAGGCAGGGCTCATCTCGTGCTTTTTTCACATTAAGTGCAGCTGATGCTGAGGTGCAGCTACCCGGATGCAAGGCAAGGGTTTTATCCTGGTAATGTGCTACAGCAGCCTCTACCTCCTTGCTGGAAGGTGAGCAGGGACGAGAGGCACACGTGTAGCAGCTGAACATGCCCTGAATCCCCCTATCCTTGGTCCTGGCTTCAGAAGGCATCTGTAAGATTGAGCATCCCTTTGGTGGGCCTAGACTGTCCTGAGTCCCTTCTGTGACTCCTTACCTATTCTGTGATCCCTGCTAGCCTCTCTCGAGTTTGAAGAGAGCAAACTTTTGTCCTAGAAACCTGCATTGATCCTGTCCAGCTGGTTGCAATGTTGCAGCATGACATCAATAGCCTGTTGTAGCAAGAAAAAAATCTTGCTGTATCATGTAGTAAAATTTTCCATTCCCCTGACAGCCTGTTGATGGAGTTGGGCTTCAAAAAAGATTTAGCCAGTGTCCATCCTGTGTAATGGAGCACCTCAGAGCCAAGGCTTGCACAAAGTGGGTCGTATCTCGTGGAGAGCTGCCCTGGGGATTAGTACATGCCTTTAAACAAATCTCACCTGGATTCAGCAAACAGTTATGGTTTCTCTCCGTAACTAGTCCTGACCAGCCCTTTATCTGTGCTTAAAACATGGAAAGCAAATGGCTTAAATACTTATTTCCCATCTGAAGCACTGCTCTGAGGGTTTATCTTGATCTCAAAGTCTAAGTTACATTTCAATTGCATCTTATCCAGTCAAGATAAGAACCCAGTTCTGGGCTGGGAACCTGTTGGCTAATCCTGATCCTTTTCCACTGAAACCCAGATCCATGACACTGGTGTATGAGCAGTCCGGGAAGTTCAAGGGTGTGCCCACCTATCGCTTTGTGGCACCGAAAACCCTCTTTGCCAATGGCACAGACTATCCACCCAACGAGGGCTTCTGCCCCTGCATGCAGTCTGGCATCCAGAACGTCAGCACCTGTAGATTCAGTAAGTCCTTTCCTCCCCAGTTCTCCCCGCTGTACTAATACCAAGTTTGAGATGCAGTACAGGCTTGGTTGTCTGGAATATCAGTTCTAGTGTCTGCTGGAGTGCTGAAAGGTACTCTTGGGCTTTGCATGCACCCCAAAGGCATCTTGGCAAGCAGGGAAAGAAGGAAAACCCTTGTGCCCAAAGTTACTTTGGTCTCTGGCCCTACGACAGGCTGGTGTTTGTGGGAATGCCCGAGGATACAGTGGGAGTGTTATGTCTCCCAAGGTGGGGAGAGAGCAGGCAGAGGAGCAAGGAAGAGTCAGCCCATGTAACTGCCAAATTAAATGTTAACTTTGGACACTGAGTGTGGGTCATGCAGCAGTGAGAATCCAGACTTGGTGTCCTAACTTTTGTCTAGGAACAATGAGTTACCATGGTAGCGCATGGTGGGAGAGAGTGTCTCAGCTTAACTCTCCCAGAGCAATGCAATAACCTGTGGGGAGGGAAGGAGCCTTGTGGTTGGGCGGAGAAGAATACAAAAGCCTGTTCAGACCAAATACTGCAAAGGCTTAAAAACCTCAACAAAGTGTCTCAGGTGGGTGTGGAGGATCTTTGATCTCATCCAGATTAAAGTGTCTTTGATCTCATCCAGATGCCCCGATGTTCATTTCCCACCCTCACTTCTACAACGCTGACCCATCCCTGGTGGACGCTGTTGAAGGCCTGCACCCCAGCAGGGAAGAGCACGCACTTTTCCTCGATGTGCACCCAGTGAGTGAGCCCAGTGGGATCCTTCCCTCACCCTGGGGGCCAGCCTGGGCTGGGGAGGGGAGCCAGGCATTGGCTGAGTGGTGGCTCCACTCTGCTCTCGTGGCATAGATTGGAGCAGGTTCCATAGTGCAAAGACTGGCAAGGGCATGTGCAGATAAAAATATAAAAGCCATAAACTAATTGTATAATTAGCCTGGCTTCTAGGGAACTGCAGAACTAATTATAAACATAATTGTTTTGATAAGGACAGTCTAGTTTTTTTCACTGACTCAGGTGTATAACACCAGGAGGTGTATCTGGCAGCAGCCCAGCTACTCCCTAAATCTGCAAATGCATACTGCCACGAGAACTGGCTGGAAAAGTCTGAAGACAGAACTGGCACAGTCTGTGGCTCAGGCTGGCACCACCATTTTTGGATTGGCTTCTTCCAGTCTCTCAACCTGCCCATGAAACTGGCTGCTTCTGCCCTGGGCTGCTGCTGTGTTACACTCAGCATAAGGGTGAAGTCACCACTGCAGAGGGGATGAGTTAGGGTGTCCTGAGGCATTGTCCCAGCTGCTGATGGGGAGAGGACTTTGGGATTTTCCACCCAAATCCTGTGTTTGTATTGTCAGTTTTTCCAAATGTTCAGCAATGTTTGCTCGAGTGAAAAACCAATTTCCCTCTTGAGGTAAGGTAAACTGTGCATCTTATCTAGGCTTTGGTTTATGACTGCTTTTCTTATCGCAGTTATGAAAATCTAATTAAGTTTATTACAGTATCAAACATCTACTGATAACAGTACAGTATTCTGCAGGCTGCTGAGTATCAACAGGGACAGTCCAACAAAAATTCGCTGCTTGTAAAAATGTGTTGCAAAACTGCAGAGTCATGAGAAACCAATGTCCTAATGGGTGTCAACAAGACGCAGCTTGGAAGTGTGATGTTTCTGTGGTCTTGGGGTATTGCTGGTTTCTGTGAAGTCACTTAAAAGTTACTGATGAACTGGTTGGTATCTCCCTGTGCAGATGACAGGCATCCCCTTGAATTGCTCCATCAAGCTCCAGCTGAACCTGTACATGAAAGAGGTGTCTGGTATAACGTAAGTAGTCCCCTTCTAGAAGTGTCCATCTCCCTTCCCTGAGATGGTAGAGCTGTGGTTGCTGCAGAGTTTACTCTCCCCAAAGATGAAGTAGCTTTGCCATAATCAGTTGCCCTGACTGCCAGAGCCAGCTGGCTCTGACTGAAATGAAGCCATTCCAGTGACCACAAGCTTCCATCCTTCAGCAGTGCAGGTGTGGCTGCCTGTTTGATCAGCTCTGGCAGTTTTCCTGCCCCTGACTGGACAGCCAAAGGATGGACTGCTCTTCCTGGTGACGCAGGAGCTGTTCACCTGTGCTGTGGTACCTCTCAGGTGTTACCTCCAACCTGGAGAGGCAAAACACACTCTGTCTGCAGGGTTGACAGTGAAGCCTGTGTTCATAAAGACACTTCCAGCTCTATGAAAGCAAACAGGAGGTTTCTGTAACCAAATGGTGTGGTGCCAGATGTTAAATACCAGCAAGGGTGGGAGTGTGCTCTTGCTGCTTTGGCTGAGGTGCACATACCTGCAGACAGCCCGGTTTGGGTTTGACTGCACCACTCCGTGGTACCACACAGGGGACTGACCCAGCATTCTGGTTTATTGAGTTTTGCATCCCTGGAGCCCGGGTTTGGGATGGAACTTACTGCTGTCCTTGGGCAGTTAAGCCTGAATGGAAGCATAAGCTCTGCTCTTGCATGAAAAGCCCATCTTGAACCTGGTCTCCCAAGGTGGGAGCAGCTCACTGAAGCAACAGGGATTGCCACCTCCTCAGGCTGGTTTCCTGGCCATTCTGTCTGTCAGACCCATCCCCTTAGGAAGAATTATGGGACCAACTGTGGCTTGATCAGCCATAAATCTGTATTTCCTTTTTTTTTCTTAATTTTCTTCCCCCCCTAGTCAAACTGAGAAGATTAAGCCGGTGGTCCTGCCACTGCTGTGGTTTGCAGAGGTGAGCTGCCTTATTCAACCTGATTCTGCAGAGTCTCTCCTGTTTCCCCATTACCCAATGCTGGGGAAACTTCACTTTGGATAAGGCTTTAAGCCAGACAGACTAATTAAGCACCAACAGAAGGCTTTTCAATGCTTGGCTATGTCATTAATCCCTCTGAGCTGAACAAACCCTGCACTATACTTGGTAAATCTCTGGCTCTGCCCTAGATGTGGGGTTAAATAGGGCCCTGGACAGAGCTGCCAGCATCTCTGTATGTGGGCCAGGGAGTAAAGCCTCCAGCTGTGTGCATGGCCAGCCGACTTCAGCTATTTAGTAAGAGCTTCTAGCCTGACTCAATCTTGCATACATTCCCTAGTTTATGCTGGGAGGTGGTGGGAGAGGAATTGTTCATTTGGTCTGTCTGAGCTCTGGGTGGGAGAGAAATGCCACTGACAACTCTGCTTTTTTGAGCAGAGTGGATCCATCGAGGGCCCAGTCCTAAGCCAGTTTTACACCAACCTGGTGCTGATCCCATCACTGCTGGACTACGTGCAGTATATCTTCCTTGGGCTGAGTGTGCCACTCATTATCTCAGCAGCTGTACTCATGGTAATGAATAAGGTAAGAATCTGCAGATGTCTAATGGGAAATGCTGTTAGTCAAATCAGACTTAATCAGATTATGTAGATTGGGCTGACAATCTAATGTGCCTGAGGAAACATTGGCTGATGCCACAAACAATCTCCCGATGGTGCCAGGTGCCAACAGATAGCAGCAGGACTTCCTCAGCCATCTAGAAATTGGGCTGCAAATAGATAACGTAAAGCATTTCTGGTTTTCTTGGTGCACAGCCGTGATGAAAATGGCTTCCTGGAGGAGGAGGTATTTCTCAGCTCATCCAGCTAATGAAGAAACAAGCCTAGTTTATTAACCCAGCCTCCACAGAAGGCAGCAGCAGGTCTGTGCCATAGCACAAATCTGCATCTCTGCAGGGTCCCAGCAGTTTTCCACTCAGAACAGAGGCTTCTCCAGAGGATGGAGCTACTTGAGCACAGCTTGTTCACAAGTGAAATGCAGTTGCTGTGTTCTTGCAGAGGGGATGCAGCCACTCTGGCTGCTTCTCAGCCCAGCCCAGATTCTGTCTTCCCTTGAAATACACTTGGTTTCTGTGCAAAGTGCTCCAAATAGCTCTGGAAGTGAAACCCTGAGAGCCTTTGTGGATCTGGGCTTACAGAGAAATGCAGACCTTTGAAGTCTGCCAGGATCTGGCAGCTGGGCAGCAGTTGGCCCATGATAGGGCAGGCAGTGGGGGTGAGGTTGAGGAGCTGTCAGGACAGAACATAAAACTAAAACACTCAGTGGAGATCTGTGGCTCCAGCTTCACAACAGTGATCTGATAACACTAAGCTCTCTACAAGCTTTGGCTCTTGAAGTAGAGATCTAGCTCCCTACTTTAACCCACATCAAAGCAAGCTGATTTAGTTTTGCACTACACTCAGATGGCTTAGGCTGGCTCTGAAGCTACAGAGGTGAATAGGCTACTTGTAGGGATAAAAGGCAGTGCTTGGGATGAGAGCAGACTAAGGGGAAGCATGTGTGAATAGCTACCTTTGCTCAGCCTCCTGTTACTGCCCTTACTGAAACACTAATGCAGGCCCACCTTTAATAATGCCAAGGTTCTTGGAGTATCACGTAATTGGATTTTAACCAAGCCTACAATTGCTTAATTGACTTAAACACATGATCCCAAATCCCCTTGTTCCTCCACGCACTTCTCTGCAGTGTGGGAGCAATGCTAGGGTCCAGCATGGAGCCCAGAGCTCATCACCAAACCCCTACTGTGCTCCCAGTATGGTCCCAGGATGAGCCACTCCAGCACATTGTTGCTGGCAGACAGACAATCTGCTGCATTTCAGTGGGTCTGAAAAAGGGCTGTGCAGCTATTTCTATCACCTCATGCAGCCCCGAGCTGGCATTTCCTCACCCTGCTTTGTGCAAGTCTTAATTCCTGGTATCAAAGAGATTTAACCATGCCAGAAAGGGTCAGGGAGAAAAGCTGGATTTTAAACTCATTCAAGCCAACTGAATATGTGCTCATGAAATATCCCAAACCCAGGTGTTAGCCAGCTGTATTTCAGTGTCATGAAGTGCTAGAACTAAAAATCAACTGCAGGAAGTGCCTGACTACCTGGAAAGTGATTAAAAAGCTTCAGTGACCTTACAAATGCCCAAGACAGCTGTACACCACCACATGCATGTCTCCACCTAACGAGTAGATAAGAGCTCGTAAACTGGAAGACAGGGATTTGCAGCCAAGGTGTGTTCCTCATTCGATTGAAGTGTTGCTGATCCAGCGCTGATTGCTTAATCGTGCACAGTTCTGCCTCTCGAAGTCACAGGCCATGTCAGAGGGGACACTGAGCAGGGACATTGTCCACACCTTCACGTGTCTGCCAGCGTGAAGGTCTCCCTCAACCCAGCTCCTCCCTGGAGTGTCTTGTGTGCCTCTGGCTTCTGGAGGGAGCAGTGTGCTCTGAACCCAGTGCAGATGAGGTGCTGTGAAACACTTAAATCTTAGTCTAGTTTATAGTGGAGCCAGTTTGAAATGCATCTGTTGGACCCACAGCTCTCAAAAATGCATAAATTTGTACAGGTGTAAAACACACCCAAATGTTGTAGCTCTCCTTTGTCATTGTGGCCTAAAGCCTGTGTGGTGCCACATTTAAAAGGCAGACAGATCATTTTAAAACTGGCTTGATGCTGACCAAAATCTTAAATAGGACTTAGTTTAATCTAAATTTTGAAATCTTTATTAATAAGTAGATTCTAGTTAAACAGTGATTTTTCAAATCTCCTCCGAAATTTGAAACCCTTGTGAAATTCATGTCCAAGTGCACCATAAATTAGACTGATTGTCTTCTAGGAAAAATGCTCTTTATTTTGGAGTAGCAATAAAAAGAACTCAGACATTAATAAGGCCAACCAGGCCACCTCTGCCAAAAACCTGCCTCCGGTTAAGGGGACGGTGTTGCGGGAAGCCAGACTGTAGGTGGGTACCCAGTCAAGGTAACACACTTTTCTCTCATCCTGATTTGATTAAACTTGGCTTAAAACCAATCAACTGAAATGTGTACTGTCCACATCTACCAGACATGCCCTCCTGGCAAGCTTTGATGGAACAATGTTGTCTCATGGCTTTATTCACGGCAATTTAGATGTCTTAATACTCACACTTAACCAGGTTGCAAGCACATGCTCTTATTGTTTCTCCTGGTGTACCTGATCTGCAGCCCTAATATCAGCAGGGATCAGGGGAGAAGTAGGATTGGTGTGAGGAAACACTTTTCTTGCCTATTTCCCCTCACTTCCAAGTGTTTGAGGTCTAAAGGTAAGTTTTTAAATGGGTAAAAACTCATTGGAGTAACAGAGGTAGCAAACTGATGGATGTCATCCCTCCCCTGCATGCAGGGAGCCTCAACAGAGAGGCTTTCAGGAGGGAATTTCTCATGTATAAAATATCTGGGTTTGTATTACAGGATCACAAAGTCACTGAATCGTTGAGGTTGGAAGGGGCCTCTGGAGGTCATCTAGTCCAGCATCTGAGCCAAGCAGGGTCACCTAAAGCTGGTTGCTCAGGACCATGTCAAGATGTCTCTTAATATCTTCAGGGATGGAGATTCCTCAGGGCAATCTGTTCTCATTTTTACAGTTTCACAGAAAAAGTGTTTCTTAATGTCAAGTGGAATCTCCTGTGCCCTTTGGCTCTTGTCCTGTTCCTGGACATGACCAAGAAGAGCCTGGATTTGTATTTGCACCCTTCCTTCAGATCCTTATAAACAGTAGTGAGATACCCCTGAGCCTTCTCTTCTTGAGGCTGAACAGTCCCAGTTCTTTTGGCCTTTGCTCACAGAAGAGGCAGTCCAGTCCTGCAATGACTTCAGTGGTCCTTTGCTGGACTCTTTCTAGTAGCTCCATCTCTCTTGTCCTGGGAATCCCAGAATTAAACACAATATGGCCTCACCAGTGATGAGCAGAGGGGAAGGATCACCTCAATGACCTGCTGACAACACTCACAATGCAGCCCAGGATACAGTTGGCTGCCTGTGCTACGTGGGCATGTTGCTCATTCATGTTCAGTTTGGTGTCCCCTGAGAGTCTTGGGTACTTTTCTGCCAAACTGCTTCAGAGCTGGGCGACCCTGGGCGTGTACTGGTCCATGGGGTTGTTCTTCCCCAAGTGCAAGACCTTGTACATCCTCTTGTTGAAACTCATGAGGGTCCTTCCAGTCCATTTCTCAGCCTGCTAAGGTCCCTCTTGATTTATCAGCCACTCTCCGAGTTTTTGTAGATCATTAATAAAGATGTTGAACAGGACTGGACCCAGTATTGACCGCTGCTGTACACTGATGGTTATTGGCCTCTAACTAGACCTCATGCCCATCTAGGCCTGGCTGTCAGCCAGTTTTCAGTCCACCTCACTGCTCATTCAGCCCATGCTTCATCAGCTTCCCTATGGGAAGATGTGTTTTTATGGGAGACAGTGTCAAAAACCGGAAGTCCAAGTTGACAATATCCACTGCTCTCCCCTCATCTACCAAACCAGTCATTTCATCACAGACATTTATCAAGTTGGTCAAGCACAATTTCCCCTTGGTAAAGCCATGCTGACTACTCATGATGACTTTCTTTGTCCTTCGTGTGCCTGGAAATGGTTCCTCCATCACCTTCCCAAGGATTGAAGGGAGGCTGACTGACTATAGCTCCTGGAGTCTTCCTTCTTGATCTTCAATATAGAAGTGCTTTCCTTTAGTCTTTGGGCTCCTCTCCCCAGTGCCAGGACTGTTCAGAGATAATGGGGAGTGGCCTTGTTGTGACATTAGCCCACTAATCCCATCAGGGTCCATGTCTAGGACATGTGTATATTCTGGGTTACTTAAATATACTCTGACCTCATTCTTGTCCACCAAGGGCGTGTCTTCTTTGCTCCAGACTTTCCCCTGGTTTCTGGGGTCCTCTACCTCATTCAGCAACAGGTGTGCACGTTCCCTATTCTTTCTTTTGTCACCTGGGTACTTATAAAAGCCTTTCTTGTCTCTGACATCCTTGGCTGGATTCAATTCCACTTGGGCTTTGGTTTTCCTATCTTCATCCCTGCATGCTGAGAGAGTGCACCTGTATTCCTGCCAGGTTACCTGTCCCTGCTTCCACATTCCATATGCTTCCTTTCTGCATTCGTGTTTGGCCAGAAGCTCCTGGTTCATCCACGTAGACCTGCTGGCTTTGGATTCTTGTTGGATTCTTGAACTTGGAGGAGGTGATCCTGACTATAGTCCTGACTATATCCCCTCACCTGAGGTCTGTAGTCACTTTTGGAATCATAGACTCATTCAGGTTGAAAAGGCCTCCAAGATCATCAAGTCATTAAATCAAATAGCACCATGCCCAAATAATTTCCAGGTGATCCTGGTGGTATCACTGGGTGCCTACACTGAAGCAGCAATGAGCAATAGTCAAAGGGTTACATAAGCCTCACAGTCCTTTCACAACACCCCAACAAGCAGTGAAAGTCTCTAGATGATGGGTCAGGTGGGCATATCTGTCTCCACCAGCAGGGAGTGACCCAGTTCAGTCACTTCCTGCTTCCTCTTGGGGTTCTTACATGATTTAGGGTCAGGGGCTCACGTGATCCACTTGAAGGTGTTTCTGACTCCTCCTCAGCTTCAAGGGTGGTGAACCTGTTTGTAGGTATAAGCCTTTAGGCAAGGATGAGCCTTCCTCTTGGTGCCAGAAAGCACCAGCTTCCACCCTTCACCTTCCCCAGGGGCTGCGTCTGCCATTATACTAGGAATGAGTGCTGTCTGTGTCTACTGGAGCTGGGGTCTGGTGGTCTTCAGGTTATCTCCTCTGATACTGTGCAACACTTGTCCCATAGCTCCTCCACAGAGCTCTGCAGGCTGAGCACTCAGGGGGTGTTACAGATGTCACTGGGCAGGAATGGAAATGCCTTCATTTTCTAGGGGGGGAGGTACAAAAATCTTTGATTTAAGAAGCCTTCGGAAAAGGGTCCTCGCCCACGGGAAAAACCCGAGAGGCTTGGGGTGGGCGTGGCCCAAGTGGGGATGCAGTGACACACCCTGTGAGGTGTGACCACAGTGCCAGCGCCATGTGCATGCTGTGATCTCTGTCCCTCCCCTGCAGGGAACCCCCGCCAAGAAGAGCCCACGTCCCCCCACCACGCAGAGCAAACCACCCCCCTCCTCCGAGACCACGCCGCTCCTACACGACGCTGACACGCTGAGCCAGGATGATGCTGAATCCTGAGCCTCCAGCCCTGCTTCCCACCAGGACATGTCCATGCTGGAGGTGAGACCTGCTTTGGATCCCCAGGGGTCTTTAGAAGGTGAAGTCATCCTGGAGAACTCAGTGGAGACCCTGCACACCACAGCAGAGCCATGGGACATTCTTGGGCACAGCACTCCCACACCAGGAACAGGAACCAGGAACCCCATCCAGATGCTCAGCAGTGTTCAATAACCCTTGTCCCAAGGGCCAACCTTTGCCAAAGCCACTCTGGTGGGCCAGCAGAAATGAAGATGATTGCTGACCTGAGAAGTTATTTGCAATTTAAACTGTCTATTGATGGGGATAAAAGGCACTTTAATGGAAGCCTTTAAAATAAATGAAGTTTGTATAGGTAGCAGGGATGGGATTTAGTGATCTTTTTAAAACCTACCGTTTATCTCACTGAATGGGGCGCGTTGTGCTGGAGCCACTTACAGTTTTATTACCACTTGATGTAACTGGACTACACTGCAAATCAATTCTGAGTGCTGTCACCTCAGTAATGTCTCTTCCCAGGGTACCTGGAGCCTGCCCAGGGTTGCTCCAGCCTTCGCATGTGTTGGAGAATACAGTGGTGACTTTTTAAGCCCCAATTCTGTGCCATGACCTTGCGCTCCAGTCATTCCAGCTCACAGCCGTGTTACTTTGCCTCTCCTTGCTGTAGGTGACTGTGTGAGATGAGCCTTGGCAAAAACTCTGTGATATATCTGAGCTGTCACTCAGCTCCTGGCGGTTATCCCAGCTGCCTGCTCAGCCATCCAGGGCCAGCTCTTCTGGCTGTGGCTGTCAGTGCTGGGAGGCTGTTGGTCGCTCCAGCCACACTGCCTGACTGTGGGAAGGGGGAAGCTTGACCCTGTCCTTGAGTGTTAATGAAGATAATTTGTGCTTTTGAGATGAAGGAATAAGTGCAATCATCACAGTAACAATGGCCTTAGTAGGGTTTGATTAAAGTATTGCAGATTTCTGAAATGGTGTCTTGGGGTACCTGGGGCTGGATGTTACCTGGGGTGGGTGGGCTGGGGTCATGCTTTGGTGGGAAAGAAGGCCAAAGCACAGGGATATTTTTGGCTAACCATCAGTCGTTAGTTGTCTACCACACTTGCCTTCCCCGCTTCCAACCAGGAGCTGGAGTAGCCCTTGGGAAAACTAAAGGGGCCAATGTTGAAGCATCTGGCAAGGACAGAACAGAGATGGGTCTTTTTTGGACCAAAGGAATTATTCACTGTGTATGGCATGAATACTGTTGAGAGCTGGAAAGCGTTGTCTAGGACAGCCCTGTGGCCTTCTAATAGGATAAGCAATACTTTTCTTCTTAGACCTCCGTCCCTCTTACCTGGCAGGAGAGCACAGGAGCTAAAACCATCATCACCATTCCTGTGCCATTGCATTCCTTACTGACCATGTCCCCAATCCTGCAGTGAGTTTAGGCTGCCTTAACTACAAAAACCACTGTGATACAGCCCAAGTCATGACAGGGAAGGGTGGGAGCTCCCCAGCATTTCTTCCATGGGCTGAACTCGCCTAGATGCTGGAAGTGTGTCTCAGAGGTATGACAGGGCAAGCCAAGTCTCTTCTTGTGGCCACTGCTACTGCATTATCTCTGTGGCATGAGTCCTCACTGAGGGTGATGCTTAAACTAAGCTATAGCTTAGTAGTAGTAGTGGTTTGGATTCTTTGGCCTTGAATCCAAACCTGCAGACAGCAGCTCATACCTACAGCCTTGGCCAGTGGCAGTGGAGACAGGAGTGGTGCAGAGGCTCTGTGGGACCCATCAGCTCACACCAACGAGCCACACAGCTGAGGGCAGAGCAGCGATAACCACCCGTGGGCTCCCTGCCGAAGGCTTTAATGATCTACCAGTGCTAATTGCTGCTGGACAAGCAAACACAAATAAAACACAGGAATACCGCTCCTAGCACAAACTTCGGTGGGTTTTTTGGCGNCGGCACGGGGGATCCGACTCTGGGTGGGGGGCACGGCGGGCAGCGTAGCATGGGCAGAGATCCTCGACGGTGATCCCCTGCACCGTGTAGCGGCGGGGCCGCGCTGCGATGTGTCTGTCTGTCCGTCGTGTCCGTGTGTGTGTCCGTCGGGTCGATGTGTCCGTGTGTCAGGTCGGTATGTGTGTCCGTCGGGTCGGTGTGTCTGTCCGTCGGGTCGCAGCGCTCTGGTTGTTTTCCTCCT
>WEIV01000359.1:0-27162 GCA_013390005.1 Calyptomena viridis | reverse complement strand
ACCTGCAGACAGCAGCTCATACCTACAGCCTTGGCCAGTGGCAGTGGAGACAGGAGTGGTGCAGAGGCTCTGTGGGACCCATCAGCTCACACCAACGAGCCACACAGCTGAGGGCAGAGCAGCGATAACCACCCGTGGGCTCCCTGCCGAAGGCTTTAATGATCTACCAGTGCTAATTGCTGCTGGACAAGCAAACACAAATAAAACACAGGAATACCGCTCCTAGCACAAACTTCGGTGGGTTTTTTGGCGGGGGGAGTGGTGGTGGTGTTTGTTGTTGTTGATGTTTGTTTATTTTTCTTTGTTGTTGTTTTTTGTTTTGCTGCAAAGCCCCCAAAACCCAACCAAAGCTCGAAGAGCTCACACTTTGANGTGTGTGTCCGTCGGGTCGATGTGTCCGTGTGTCAGGTCGGTATGTGTGTCCGTCGGGTCGGTGTGTCTGTCCGTCGGGTCGCAGCGCTCTGGTTGTTTTCCTCCTGTACTTCAGTCACCTTGTTGGTTGCTTGTGAAGTTTCCAATTAATTTTAAAACGCATCTCACAACCCCAAGTCCTTTCCTGACCCTGACTCACTCTCGCTTGCCAATTCCCTTTGTACACCGTCTTCAGGGCTGTCACAGCCCAAACACCTCTGCTGCAACTCCCTCCCTCCCTTCCCTTTGCTAAGCCAGGTTGAAGTAATTTACCTTCTCCTGGGGATTTTAATTTGCCTCCACAGACTCAGAAATCATCACAACAATCTCATTTTACTGCATGGAGTCTTGGGAGTCTCCTTTCACCCAGCCTGGCACAGCCATGGGAGATGAATGGCTCATCTCCATCCACAAGGTGCTTCATCGTTGAGGGGGGAACTCTCAGGGCTTGGTGTTTACTTTCCCCCACTGTGTGATGGAGCCTTCACTAGCTCCTCTGTAAGACAGACCAGGAATAACACGACCATGCCCATTTGCACTGTGGGTAGGATGCTTTTATAACCAGTATAAATGCAGTACAGGAGCTTTTCCCATTCCCCACCTCTATCCCACCTTCCCTGAACCACACTCAGCCTAGCCATCCTCTGAGGCTGCAGAGCTAAGGAGAGGGTTCAGACCCTCCTACACCAGCAGCAGGCTCTGTATTATTCCCTTCACCTGCTCCCAGGTGCTCATCATTGGTTGTGCTGGGTTAAAAACTGCAGCAGACAGAGGTATCTCTGGTTTGAGACCCTCAAGTCTCTGCTCTGGTGTGTAGTTGCTCCACTCCTCATTGCATCCGGGTCTGTTCCTGAGCTGTGGCTCCAGTTCCCTGTACAGGACTCTTGCAGCAGTGACTGAACCCTTTAGCAGTGCAGGGCAGTGAGTGAGATTCTTGCTGTGGCAGTTGTGGGCAGGTGCACCTCCTGGGGCAGAGTTGTGGCTCTAATTGCTTAAAAAAAAATCCAAACAAGCAAGCAGACAAACAAAGACAGCAATGTGTAGCTGATGCTGTTGCAGTTACAGGGGTGGCACTGTGAATATTTGATGGGGAAGTGCTTTTCTCCCTGGCAGCTATAGGGCACTGAGCTTTATGTGTATGCAGCTGCCCACAGTGTGGGACTGCAGGATCCAAAGTCCAGGCAAGATGTGCCTGGAGGAGACGAAGTGACTCGTGGCACCTGGTTTCTCTTGCTTTTGGTTACAATGAACTTCTCTGTCTGAGAGCAAATAGCTGGAGGGAGGACAAGCAGCTCATGTGGTTTTGGAGGAGAGCCTGGATGGCCTGTCTGTGCCTGGGCACTGCAGTGTTTGCCTGTGCTGGTTGGGTTTAATCCTCTCTTGTGGAGAAATCTCTGCTGTGTCGTGTTGGGGTGCAGGACTCGGATCCTGGAGGGGTGCACGTAGGTTAAATCAGCAACCCTCTTGTGTGTGAGCTGGGGGTTCAGCCTGGACTCTGCTCTCTAGGCTGTGTGTGTGGATCTGCACTGGTTTAAGCCCTTCCTCAGTCTGACACTGAGCTGAAAGTGTTTTTCTGCTCAGCACTGCAGTGCTGGCGTGAGCGGTGCCCAGCAGCCCTGGCCCTGAGCTGCCCTCTGTGCTTGGCCAGCCCTGCTCTGTGCAGTCATCTGCTGCCTTGGCTGCTGCCCAGCCCTCCCGAGAGGTGCCCGATGCCGCAGGGATTGCTGCCTGTGCCCCTTCCCTTGCAGCACAGCCCACAGGGAAGTGCTGGGCGACCCCAGCATTTCCCTCAGTGTGAGCTGTGCCATGGGTACACCTTCCGCGTGAGACCCACATCGGGTGTGGTATCGTAACAGAAAGCAAATATGGGCTGCTGGGCTTTGAGAACAAAGCCTCTGCTCCTAAGTGTGTGTTGGATGTTAACATTAAACTTTATTATGTTTAATGCTTCATTGGAAGAGTGTGACTAAATGTCCTTCTATCTCCTGCTCCTGAGGACACAGGAGTTTAATTTTATCACCTCGCTAGTCACCGGAGTGAGGGCTGGACCATTTCTGGGAATAAGCCTGTGTGCATGAGCTCCTCCACACAGGGCTGTCAGAAATTCTCCTGCCCTTCAAAAAGGAAAGGAAAAAAAACCAATCCTTGCTTTGAGCTGTTCCTTTTTTCCTGAGACAGGTGCTTCTGTGTCTTGGCAGTGAGAGCCACAGCCTCAGCCCATTGCAGAGAGCATCTCTTTGGGATGCTCCATCCCTGCTGCTGTGAGCACGAGGCTTCCCAAGTCACCTTACTATCACCTTCTCATGGCAGTTCATGTGTCAGACCTTGGCTCTGTTGGGGTAAACCAGACCATGGTCCCGTATCAAATCCCTGTTTCCCTCTCCCNACCTTGTTGGTTGCTTGTGAAGTTTCCAATTAATTTTAAAACGCATCTCACAACCCCAAGTCCTTTCCTGACCCTGACTCACTCTCGCTTGCCAATTCCCTTTGTACACCGTCTTCAGGGCTGTCACAGCCCAAACACCTCTGCTGCAACTCCCTCCCTCCCTTCCCTTTGCTAAGCCAGGTTGAAGTAATTTACCTTCTCCTGGGGATTTTAATTTGCCTCCACAGACTCAGAAATCATCACAACAATCTCATTTTACTGCATGGAGTCTTGGGAGTCTCCTTTCACCCAGCCTGGCACAGCCATGGGAGATGAATGGCTCATCTCCATCCACAAGGTGCTTCATCGTTGAGGGGGGAACTCTCAGGGCTTGGTGTTTACTTTCCCCCACTGTGTGATGGAGCCTTCACTAGCTCCTCTGTAAGACAGACCAGGAATAACACGACCATGCCCATTTGCACTGTGGGTAGGATGCTTTTATAACCAGTATAAATGCAGTACAGGAGCTTTTCCCATTCCCCACCTCTATCCCACCTTCCCTGAACCACACTCAGCCTAGCCATCCTCTGAGGCTGCAGAGCTAAGGAGAGGGTTCAGACCCTCCTACACCAGCAGCAGGCTCTGTATTATTCCCTTCACCTGCTCCCAGGTGCTCATCATTGGTTGTGCTGGGTTAAAAACTGCAGCAGACAGAGGTATCTCTGGTTTGAGACCCTCAAGTCTCTGCTCTGGTGTGTAGTTGCTCCACTCCTCATTGCATCCGGGTCTGTTCCTGAGCTGTGGCTCCAGTTCCCTGTACAGGACTCTTGCAGCAGTGACTGAACCCTTTAGCAGTGCAGGGCAGTGAGTGAGATTCTTGCTGTGGCAGTTGTGGGCAGGTGCACCTCCTGGGGCAGAGTTGTGGCTCTAATTGCTTAAAAAAAAATCCAAACAAGCAAGCAGACAAACAAAGACAGCAATGTGTAGCTGATGCTGTTGCAGTTACAGGGGTGGCACTGTGAATATTTGATGGGGAAGTGCTTTTCTCCCTGGCAGCTATAGGGCACTGAGCTTTATGTGTATGCAGCTGCCCACAGTGTGGGACTGCAGGATCCAAAGTCCAGGCAAGATGTGCCTGGAGGAGACGAAGTGACTCGTGGCACCTGGTTTCTCTTGCTTTTGGTTACAATGAACTTCTCTGTCTGAGAGCAAATAGCTGGAGGGAGGACAAGCAGCTCATGTGGTTTTGGAGGAGAGCCTGGATGGCCTGTCTGTGCCTGGGCACTGCAGTGTTTGCCTGTGCTGGTTGGGTTTAATCCTCTCTTGTGGAGAAATCTCTGCTGTGTCGTGTTGGGGTGCAGGACTCGGATCCTGGAGGGGTGCACGTAGGTTAAATCAGCAACCCTCTTGTGTGTGAGCTGGGGGTTCAGCCTGGACTCTGCTCTCTAGGCTGTGTGTGTGGATCTGCACTGGTTTAAGCCCTTCCTCAGTCTGACACTGAGCTGAAAGTGTTTTTCTGCTCAGCACTGCAGTGCTGGCGTGAGCGGTGCCCAGCAGCCCTGGCCCTGAGCTGCCCTCTGTGCTTGGCCAGCCCTGCTCTGTGCAGTCATCTGCTGCCTTGGCTGCTGCCCAGCCCTCCCGAGAGGTGCCCGATGCCGCAGGGATTGCTGCCTGTGCCCCTTCCCTTGCAGCACAGCCCACAGGGAAGTGCTGGGCGACCCCAGCATTTCCCTCAGTGTGAGCTGTGCCATGGGTACACCTTCCGCGTGAGACCCACATCGGGTGTGGTATCGTAACAGAAAGCAAATATGGGCTGCTGGGCTTTGAGAACAAAGCCTCTGCTCCTAAGTGTGTGTTGGATGTTAACATTAAACTTTATTATGTTTAATGCTTCATTGGAAGAGTGTGACTAAATGTCCTTCTATCTCCTGCTCCTGAGGACACAGGAGTTTAATTTTATCACCTCGCTAGTCACCGGAGTGAGGGCTGGACCATTTCTGGGAATAAGCCTGTGTGCATGAGCTCCTCCACACAGGGCTGTCAGAAATTCTCCTGCCCTTCAAAAAGGAAAGGAAAAAAAACCAATCCTTGCTTTGAGCTGTTCCTTTTTTCCTGAGACAGGTGCTTCTGTGTCTTGGCAGTGAGAGCCACAGCCTCAGCCCATTGCAGAGAGCATCTCTTTGGGATGCTCCATCCCTGCTGCTGTGAGCACGAGGCTTCCCAAGTCACCTTACTATCACCTTCTCATGGCAGTTCATGTGTCAGACCTTGGCTCTGTTGGGGTAAACCAGACCATGGTCCCGTATCAAATCCCTGTTTCCCTCTCCCGTTGCCGTGTGCATCCATGCAGAGTGATGCCATGTAGAGTTCCTGCTATAAGCTGAGTCCATGGAGTGGTGATGTGAAGCCGGCCCAGATCCAGTGATCCCTGTGCTTGGTGGCTCCCTGGAAGTGGTAGTTTTCTGGAGCAAGAGAAATAATTCCTAAAAAGGAGCAGTTGGATGGAAAATTGATACCAAATGGTGATATCAGTCCCTTGAGGAACAAGGTTTGATGTCTCAACCCATGGTTCCTGAGGATTAGGACACAGGCATATGATGCTATTTTAGAGAGATTTCTTTTTTTAAAAAGTTTATTGTTTTCCACCTTTTGTAAGTTCATGATTTTCCCAGAAAAGAACTGGTTTCAGATTTGATGCTGATGGCACAAGATGCCACTTTGGATGCATGTAGTATCTGTCAGATAAGGAGGGTCTGAGAGCTGTGCCCAGCCCTTCTCTGGCTACCTCATGGGTCCTGCAGGGCCAGGGACCATTCCCAGCATCTGATATTGGGGTTTTGTTAGCCCTACATGGCAATTGTCCTTGGTTTGAGACAATCCTCATCAGGCAACAGCCATTCTGGGTGATCTTTCCTGTCTTCACTGTCTGCCCCTGTGACTACAGATGTTCCTGCTGAGCTCTGTTCCTGGGGGTATCCAGCTGTATTCCTGGGCTTAATAACCTTGTTTTTTGCTGCACTGCTCTGCTCTGTTAAAAACCCCACCTCCCTACATGACCCATCTGCTTTCTGTCTTTTCCATCTGAACTGGTTTCTGGACCAGTTCCTGTAGGAAATTGCCTGCTGAGCAAGTGGTGCCATGGGACAGGAGACTTCACCTTGTGCCTGCAAACCGTGGGACTGTGGGTCAGTGTCCCACTGCTCATGGTACTGAGCATGAGTCATTGCAAGGGCCTGGAAGCCATGGGGAGGGCGAGGGGGTAGACGAGCTTTGCGACTGAGCTTCCAGGAAAGGAATTTCCAGTGACTGCAGATCCCATCCCCAAAGACAGCATTTCAAGGAATTGCCCTTTCCCCCTTGCAGCAGACTTCCTCTGCTTTTCCAAGTAAGTCTCTGGCTTGAGGCCATGTATGTAGTAACCAGAGCTGAGCAGATCCATGGGAACATCCGGGGCTGGAGGTTGGTGTTGTCCAGGTTCACAGCCCATGGCTCTTATCCGCATCAAGTGTCCTCAGTTCTGGTGCTGAGACTCTCTCAGCCATCTCCCTTGTGAGCACCATGTTTCCAGAGCTTTGGATGACACAAGGAGCAGTGAAACCACCTTCTGTGCCAATAAAAATAAACAGTGATTAGGATTTTTTTGAGCACTATTTTAGCAAACAGCAGTTCCTGGTGTTGGTAACTCAGTCCTCTCCCTCGCAGGACTCTGTCAGAGCTGCTCTGGGTCCAGATGTGCTGAGCATCCTGGAGGGGTGTAGAAGAGATTTCCTGTGAGATTGGTCTCACCTGCACTCCTGGTAACCAAATAGCTTATCTGGCCTCATGAGGAGGCAGAGACCAAAAGGCAAGTCCCTGCCTGCCTGTGGAGAGCTGGCAGACAACCCATATTTGCACTTACCCCCCTGCCTCCAGAAAATGCTCTGTGAACAGCATTAATTTCCATGCCCTGATGTGGCATGAGTTTAGGAGCTCTGGCCAGGCTCTGAAAGAGGCCACCCCGCTCCCCAGCAACCAGGGCTGAAGGCAGGGATCACATTCTCCTCTCCATGCCTAAAGGGCTCTCTGTGTCCTGGCAAGTGCATTCCCAGAGACATACCTTGTGGATTTTCCTGGGCTCATAAATATTTCTCTGCCTTTCACAATGCCCTTAGCAAATAAATTATCTGAAGCTACATTTCCCCATTTCAAAGCCTTGTGAAAGAAACCAGAGGGTTTAGCAGTCCTGGCTGGCTGGAGTGGCTCACATACCATCCACCCATTTTCATTTGATCTACTTCATCCTGTGTTAAGTAATCTTTGAAAGCCCAGTGGGCTGCAGGCCCTTTGCGTGCCTGTAAATCACTGGGGCATGTCACAGGCTGTAAACGAGCAGGACTAGAGCATGTTCCACCCCTCCATCTGACCCAAAATATCCCTCTGTCCCAGAAAAGCCATCCTTGTTACATTGGAAGTGCAGCTTGCTAGGCTAGGATCACCATAGGCAGTAGGGTGGGAGTGTGTCCAGCCCTCCAGATGTGGAGCAGAGTGCTCACCTCAAGGGATGCATCACCTCAAGGGATGCAGTTTGGGGATGAGCTTAGTGTCCTCCAGGTGCCTGCTTTAGTCTGACTGCCTCCAGCTCATCCCTGCCTGTGTCGCCCAGTACCTGCCCTGTGGCATCTTCTGCACCTCCTACCCTACTCAGTTTGCTTTCTAACCTTGTAATTTTCTGGGACAGAGCAGGAGCCCTGCCTCACCACCAGGCAATAGAGTTTTAAGTAATGGAACCTGTATGATTCCACAAGTCCCAAGTGCAGCCAGGGTACGGCTCTCTCCCTTGTAATAAATCAAAAATTATTCCCCTCTTCCCCACTGCTTTCCTGCAAAGGTCGCTATTGCTCAGCTGTGGCCTGACTTTAATTACAAATTAAGAGCAGCCAGAGCAGGCACTAGGTGCCATTAATTGGCTTTCCAGGAAAGGTTTAACAGGGAAAGCTGAACGCACGGGTGATCGATCCGCTTGGTTTCTTGTGTGTGGTAGCTCAGCCTGATGTGAGCCCTGTGCCAGGTCTCAAATTCAGGGCACTGGGTGTCATTTGACCAAAGATTGCAGCCAGCCTTAAGGCTCCAAGGTACTATTCCACTGATAATTGAAGCCTCAAGGGCTCAGAGCTCCCCTGCCTGCACTGGGATGAATTTTAGCTGCTGAAAACAAATTCCAAGGGAGGATGCTGAAATAAAACAGATGGGATGATTCTGGAGGTCAGAGTGAGGAGAGGACGCACTGCCAGGCATCATGTGATGAAAACATACTTACTGCTCCAGCAGCTGTCAAAGCCCAAACAGATGAGGGAAGGTGCCCAAGGAGTGTGCAGGGATCTCATTTACCTGGTAATTAATGGAAGTCGTGAAACAAATCAACACATGCTCCCTAAGGAGAGCTTCACGCTCTGGTTCCAAACCACTGATGGAGAACTGGGCATGGCTGGAGTACGAGAGCAGTGAGTGCTGCTGTGGAATTGAGACAGGACTTGGTCCCCACCACTCTGTCACTGATGTTATTTGAAGGATGTCCTTACCTGCCAGGGTGTGTGGCTGTGGGAGGCCAGACCCTGCCTGCACACTCAGGGCACTGCTAATTGCTCTGCCCCCCGAGCACACAGGGGACTTGCAGTGCTGCCTGTCACCAGCAAAGATGCCTTGGCTTATGGCTGCAGGGTAGGAATGAAGATGTTATGATGAGCCCCATCATCTCCCTCTGATCCCGCTCGGCTGAACATGTCACAGCTGATTTTCCCAGTCCAGCCCTCCTGCCACGCTGCACGGGCACCTCCACCCCGTGCACCAGCCCTGCAGGGATGGGAGCCTGAGCTGGCATCCAGACCTGCCCTTGTGTTCTCTGATGTAGAGAAAGCTCATCCCACTACAAAATGCTGTGCCATTTTGTCTTGCCAGTTAATTAAGTTGGCTCGGTTTAAATATTAAAAAAGCTGTTTGCTGGTGTTTTCCTCCTTGCAAGGCAGCAATGTGCTGCTCTGCAGGGCTCTCGGACAGGAGCAGGGATGCTTACACTGATCAGGGGTTTAAGGATGAGAGAGTGCTTTGCTTCCCGGTCTTCTTGTTTATTCAGCGTGTCACAAAATGGTTTTGCAAAACAAAATATTTCAAACAATTAATGCCAATCAGACTTGCCGACAGCCCAACCCTGACTACTCGGAGCATGGGCTGAGCTGTGTACAACAGTGTCTGGGCTCTGCCTGCTCCTGGGAGCTTCTGGGGGGATAACTAACCCCGAAATAGCACAGGTGAGCCTGTAACTCACCTCCTCAGTCTCCTGCCAGAAGTTACCAACTGGCGTAATTCCTGAAGCATAAGGTTTGCAATCCCTTCCAAAAACTTAATCTGAATGTTAACTGACATACAGTAAATGCCAAATCTCTTTTGAATCTTGCTAAAAATCTCAGTTTAAAATATGCAAATGACCTTTCTGTCTCTCTAAAAATCTCCCTGCTTCTGGAAACTTAAAAAAAACCCCAAGCAAACCTCTTGCTACTGGATAAAAACATATGGTCCTGAGGTTGTGTGAAGGGATGTAGCTCTCCCGCCTGCAATGGAGGTGGGTCAGGGAAGGGTCCCCTTCACAGACAGGACTTGAGCAGATCATTGAACTGCTGTAATAAACCTCTCCCAGCTACCCTGATAGGAGAAACTGCAGAAACTCTTCCTGAGGAATTGGTGGGCTCTTGCTCTCTTTGATATCCCTCACATTATAATTAAGAGAAAATATCAATAGAATAAAACGTGATCTCAGGATAATGGTTTCCTGCTGCTACAGGATTGTCAAGGCAAAGTCAAATCATTTATGAAAAATGAATGTTGAGGCAAATCTGGGATGTTTGTTTTCACAGTGAGAGGCATTAATCCTGGAACAACAATATTCCAGTGCTTTTATTTCTCCTGTGACTGGTGATTGATGCCAATGCATCATCGTGCCTGAGAGCCAGGGAGCAGCTGAGTGATGAGCTCTCCTTCCAGATGCATTGACCAGGTGAATTTTGACTTGTTGAAATATATAACAGTAAATTGAGGAGTGCTGGATCATCTGAATGTGCGTCAGTAAGTGTGATTTTTACTTCTAAAGATGAGCAGTGCTGTGTGTGGGCTGGCTCTGGCTGGCCAAGGTGCATTTTGGGGCCATCCAGGGCTAATCTCAGAGCCTGCTGCCAGCCCAATTTAACACTGCTTTAGAGGTTTTCCAAGGTCCCCCTCTGAACATTGGGGTTGGCCATGACCCTCTAGCTGGGCTTGTGCAGGGCTGAGCAGGGCTTTATGCATTTTTAAAATACTGCTGAGTATAAACGCCCACAGTACAGCTGCAGTGACTGTCCATGGATCCAGGTCCCTCAGCAGAGGCAGGTGTAGCCTCAGTCCCATTCCTGGCACCACAAAAGGCTGGGAAAACTGCTGCTGTGAGACACAGCACCTGCAGAAATTGCTGCTGCCTCCAGGCTGGAGAGAGGAGCAGCCTCTGCCGTCCATCCTCAGTTTGCATTGTGAGTGGTTGTGAGGTCGACACTTGAAATTAAGCACATGTAAGTGGCAATTAGAATTGAAACAAAGTCCCAGGAGGGTGTGCATAAGCTCTTCCATAATTTATTTTTTCCCTCATGGATTTGTTAGTGGAGAGAATTACACACCCAGCAAACATTTAGGCTGCAGAGGAACACAAGTGCTTTGTACTGTCTCCAAATGCCAAATATGTTTTTCTGAGGGAGTGCTGGTACCTTTTGCACAGAAGCTGCCTGTTGGCAGCAGTACTTTTGGTTCTGTGAGCCTCCAACCCTGAGGGTGGACGGTCCCCTCTGCTGATGTGATCTCCACAATTCTGTGCCTTTTCCGGGAGAGGAGAGTTATTAGGCTGGAGCAAAACTGTGTTTCATACACAGGGTGGTCTTGGAAAAACTAATTGGAGCTGACTCTGACTTATTATATATTCTCGAACTTAATCTAAACTTAAAAATTATATACCCTTGACTCACTACTTACTCTTAAATCATGGACTCATTGCAGGTCTGAGGGACCTGAACATAAACCCCTGTGGTGTCCAGCAGTATCCAGATGATGGATCTGCTCGTTTAACTTGTGCTGTTAATCCTCTGTTGCAGCATGTTGTTTGAAATGCCATCAACAACTTGGGCACAGAGCAAGTACTGGGATGCACATGGACTTTTGGGGGCAGATTCTGTCTTTGAAGCTCTGTGTGGTCCTGGTCTCTCCGCTGAGTGGGGGGGCTGCTGCCTTCCCAATATAAGTCCCAGCTGTGTGTCTGACCACCCCAGCTAAATTGTGCAGGGAGAGTGCATCCCGCTGGGTGTATGGTGGGGGCACCTCAGCCAGGGCAGGGGCACATTTTGGACAGTGTTTTTCTCTTTTCTCTCTCTTGCTGTCTGCAGGAAGGTGCAGTGACCATAGAAAACACTCTTTCTTTTCAGAGGAGGCCTTGACTTTCTGCCGTGGAACGGCTTGGAGCATGGCAGGTTTTTTGCACCAGGAAAGACCCAGGCTTAGAAAAAGAAAATGAAAAAATTAGATTTAGAAATTAGATTTAGAAACCCAAATCCATGGGCTTGCCTTTGCAAGAGGATAGTGGAGACAGAATTGGTTCTCCATCTAGGATTGAGGACATTGAATCAGGAGCTTATAACTATAATTACACTTCTATCTAGCATCAAGCAGGTTAACTGAAAGAGGGGAGGGAAGAAACTGGGTATCTTCTGGGCTGGTGATAAACTTTGAGGCCAGAAAGATGCAACTTGTTTGAAAAGGAACAATTTCCACTTCCATCTACTCACACTCAGAGAGTGGGCACTCAGACCAAGCTCAAATGTAAAATGGGCACTGGAGAATTAATCCAGAGGAAAGCCTTGCCTTGTAGTCGCCCGCCCAGCCTGAGGCATAATGAGGTCCTGCATGCACTGGCAGAACAGACATATGGTGATTTAGCCAGGAAATGATTCATGCCAAGTGAGAGATGCCCAAGGGCAACCTCGAGACCCTGAAGCACCTTGTGCTGGGCATTGGAGAAACACAATGGCCTGTCAGGATCTGTGTGTGCAGTCACGCTCCTGCACCGAGGGCTGTGCCTGCTGCAAACACCAATAAAGATGTCAAGTCGATATGTGTGGGGAAATAAATCACAGCATTATTTTCCTGCCCAGAGCATCAAGGTGTCATCTGGTGGAGTGTAAGGGGGAGCAGAGGAGAGGCAGGCAATGATTTCAGATCTGTGCTGTGATGGGAGCAAGGACTCCTGTGTGCCACCCATGCTTGCAGCCCCTTTCCACTGGCACTGGCTGCTGTGGTTGTACATGGCCACTGACCTGATCTATCCAGGTCACATTTGGGGTGTGACCACCAGCTCACTGCTGAGGAGCTGCTCACCCTGGTGGGCTGCTCATCACTGTGGCCTCAGGGTGGACATAAACAGGAGTTCTCACCCAAGGGGTTCCATGTCCCCTCATCTTTTCTGTGTGCAGCAGGAGGGCATGACTATAAGATATTGCTATGGCCTGATAGTGATCAAAGAGAAAAAAATAGGTGAAAAACTTAAAATGATGAAGTGCTTTGAGGCAGACCTTTGCTGTCAGTGTGAAGCAGCAAGCCCTGATTTAAACAGCCCCTTCACTAACTGACCTACACTGAACAAATCCATTTGCAGTGTCTTGTTTCTCCTCACTGTTTAACTACCAGAGTTCAGAGATGATTCCTTAAATGTTAATGGTGTAGGAATTTGGAAACTTTCCCAGAGTTGCTAGGGGAGCCGTGCAGGAATATGTCTGCTGTGCTTGTGCAGTTCAATTTCCTGCTGAACATCAGGCGGGCTGTTCTTGCCTACTGCTTTGTAATTAAAGTGCTGAAAGACCATCACTCTCTGAGGTTGATGGTGCTCAGATTCACCCCCGGGGTGAGGGCCGGCTCTGTGCCTGGCTGCAAGGAGGACAGGTTGTGAAATATCTGTAAACACAATCCCAGTCTGCTTTCATCCTGCTCCTGCTGTCCCACTGCTTGAATGGGGGCTGCGGACCAGTCTTTGCAGCCCGGACTGATAGACCCTACAGTCCAAATCTACATCTCTGCTCCATCTCTTGTGCTATCATCCATGGGCACCATCTGTGCTGCCCATTGCTCGAGGGACAAGCTGAGGGTTTGCCCCCATCCCTCAAACAGTTCATCCACAGGGCTCAGCATCAGGAATGTGGCAGATGACGGCTCTGTGTGACTCTAACGTCTGTAGTAAGTTTGTGCCATACCCACAACTTCTCAAGACCCTTTTCCAGAGGAGTGTAGGTGGGTTTGTACATGCTAAAATGCAGGATTTCATCAAAGCTGAGCTCAGGGTAACAGCCCTGGACATGTGTCAGCCTGAAAGGTCGTTGTGTCTCTTCTTCCTGTGATGGGCTGAGTGTGAATGTAAATACATCGAATCCCTGGGGCTGGAGAGCAAAGGGTAGTGTCCCACACTGGACATGCAAAGCCTCTTCATCAAACCCCTGTACTTACAGCAAAAAGGTGTCTGTGCCTGGGGCACCATCCAGCCCATGGGCATCCTGGGATGTGCTACCAGGGTCACCAGTACATCCCATCTGTGGTGGGATGGGGATGGGTTGTGGTTTGGGAGCAAGGAGAGTGAGCTTACAGCACAAGGGGAACGTGCTCACTATGGATGTTGCTGGTGAAAACAAGGGCTTTAAAAGGAGCCACAAGTGGTGAGCTGGCGTGTCCTCTTCCAACTTTTTTGTCTCTAAACTTGGATCTGGCTCTTTCCACAATCTTGTTAGAAACAAGTGCTTGGCCCAAGTTACATGGCAAATTTTGACATTTTAAAAATTGATGCCTTTTTCTGCTCATAACTTAAGCTGTCTAGTTTATCAGAGATATAGGGAAAGTTTATTACATTCTTATTACAGATCCAGCCAAGTGAGCTGACTAATGAATGTGGGTTTTTTATTTATTTGTTTTTTTTTTTAGCTAGGATTTGGCATGGAAGGCCTCCTCCAAAAGGGATAGCTTTGGGTTAAGAAATAAATCACCAGAAGTTTTTCCCCCTCTCTCCTGAGAGTTTGGCTTGGCAAAAGCTGCAGCTGTCTGATGTGGGAGTGGAAAGTGAGGCACAGGAGGAAATCAAGGGTTTGCAGGAGATTTTTAGTATTGCCCCATCATGACCCCAGCAATATCTGGCAGTGTGGCACTCTTGGTGCTTCTGCTTCCTGTGACGTGGGCAGGGACATGGACAGGCTGCCAGGACAAATTGCACAAATTCGTGGGAAACCAACATTTTGTTGCTTAGAACAACTTGGGATTTATTTACAAGGAAAAGGGATACAACTGTCCTGGGGGCTGGGTGGCTGTCAGGTGGCCTGGAACAGCTGGGGCTGTGAGGGTTCAAACCTGTGTGTGTTTTTCAGCAGCCAAGGGAAGTGTTAAACTCTTTGGAGGCTGCTATGGGCGAGCTCAGCCGGGTGCCAGGTATGAGAGAGTGGAAACACAGCCTCACACTGGCCGTCCTCCAAATCCTGCTGCTGGGGACACTCCTGTGCTTTGCAGTAGACGCAGAGCTCCATACCCACCACCCCGTGCAGCAGCTTTCCCTGACCTGAGTGCCTGCTTGTGTGTGGCTCTGTTGGTGTTTTTAGGTTGAAAGTGGATATTTTCTTACTCTGTTGCTGTGTTTGGACTTGTGAGGCTGTTCTTGGAGAGGATGATCCCCTCTTCCTGTGTGTCCTCTGTCCCTTTCAGTCCCAGGTTTCAGAGGGTACAATTCTCATGTCTTCAGAGCTGATGCTGCAGTTTCAAACTTCCCAGCACAAACTTTTTCTTGCTCTCAGAAGATGCTCCATCCCTTCCAGCGATGCCCAGCTCACCCAAGGGCAGATCTCCCTGGGGTTTAACAGCTGTGGACACAAATTCTAGTTTTTCCCTTGTAGGAACCACTTGCTTCAGCTTTGGACTCATTTGATTCATTAATTCGCTTGGTTATAACTTGTATTATTGTTGGTTTTCCACTACTCAAAATATCCGCCTGTGCCTTCCTTCTGCTGTTCCACAGTTTATAGTGCCCACTGGGATGATGACAGCAGTGCTACAGAATGCAGGGTTTGGCTGGGTTGTTGTAGTTTTACTGCCTTGCCTTGCATAATGCAGAGATCTCCAGCCCAGCTCCCAGGCTTGCCCCGTGTTACAGCTCATGTTCCATGGCCTCATCTGGTGGTGGTGGCCTTTTCCCCTCCCCATCTGCCCCCTTCACATTTTCCCGCTGCATTTCTACCATCTAAAGGCAAAATCTCTTCCTCTGACTCACTGCTTGGTGCTTTCCTCCCTTCAGTTTGATGACTTTGGCATCATTCCCTCTTGCTGTGAGCGTTGCAGGGGGTAGCACACACAGGACACTTCTCTGGAAGGGGGTTTTCTTTGCATCACACCAGGAACTGGCCTTGCTAGTTTTTCTCCTATTTACTTCTCCTGCATCTACATCCTGCTTTTGTGCAACATGAGAGGCGTGTTTCCCTTGGAGCCTGGTATCTCATCTCTCCTTGAGGCTCTGTTTGTTCCCTGGTCTCTTTGTAGACTTTGAACACATTTGTAGGTCTTGGCAGAGCAGGAGCTTGCCTGCAAGGCTGCTCAGTGAGGAAGAGATGGATGTTACACCCCGTTATCTCTGCAGCCCTTTCTCCTTATGGCTCAGCACTCAGACCACTGGCTGAGCCTGGGGTTGCTCTGGTCTGTTCCCCTCCCCTGCTCCTCCTCTACAGAGGCTTAGTGCATCCTTAAACTTGGATCCTCACAGCACCAGCCATCTGGTGTGTTTTAGCCATACAAAGAGCCATTGTTTGCTCCGGAATCCGTGTTCTGGCGAGGTAGCTCTGCTTCTGGAGCTCTCTGCGGCTTTGCCAAGGGTCCTTCTGCTCTGCTGGCAAGTGCAGGTGCCTTTGGAGCAGCCTTTGTCCCTGACAGAGGCACAGCTCAGATTTTCTTTTTTTGTTTTTCCTTGCCTAATCACAATCCTGAAGTTTCCCACAGTGAGCCTACACTGAGAAGTGCCCCTATTCTTTGGCAGAGACTGGACCTGGGGGTGATCCCTGGCTATCTTTCCGTGGGAGCAATGTTCTGAGCTTTGGGCTTGAAGTCTTAATGTCTTTTCTAGCGTTAAATCTCTTAATGTCCTTTAGGATTAAATCCTCAAAGTCAGGGTCTCGGTCAAAATGCATTGCCCAAAGTATGTCCCTTGAGCAGCTTCACGGAGAGGAAAGCACGGGGTTAAAAGCAGAGCCCTGCTGCCAGCTGGGGACACTGGTGCATGACAAATGTGGCTTTTGCATTTCCCTCTGCAAATGAGCCCATAGTCAGCCTAATTTCGGAGAGAGCCGCCTCTGAACCCGAGTGACTCAGAGGAATTTATTCTGCGCCCCGGCGGTGTCTGGCGGGGCTGCGGCAGCCTCACAGGTTTAATTTGTAAATGCTGACACATGGCATTTCCTCACCGTCTCGTTGGGAAGGGCGGTGTGTCTGCCGGCACTTCCAATTTGTCACTGTCAGGACTGGCCCCATCTCCTGCTCGTCGCTGAAATGCCTTCTGATCGGTGCCGGGGAAGTTATTGGCACATAATTTATCATTTAATATTACCAGAAGGGTTTCTTCTATAAACACCCCCGAAATGATTATCCACATGATGTTAGGTAGCTCATTCCTTCACCTGCAAAGATCTTTCTTGGTGTCTGTTTGCTGCTCTGCTGTAGTGCTGGGGAGAAAAACTGCCCTTGATGCAATGACTGCTGCACTGAAAAGCCTCAATTAACACCCAGCCGAAGCTGCCTGAATGCGGCACCTTCCCACACCCCTGTTCTTGCAGAAGATTTTGCATTAAGGACTTTTTCAGGACTGCACCATTGGCATCTCTCGTCAGGCAGCTGAGAGAAATGTTTCCTTAGATCTTACTCCTCTCTTTGAAAAACGGACTTCGGGGTGAATAAAGGTTACCGAGGTGCCTGGACTCTCCAGATGGTGCAACGGGGCTGGTTCTGAGGTGCTGTGTCCCCGGGAACAGAGGTCTTCTGCATTGCTTATCATAGGGATGACAGCTTGCTCTTGCAGAAGAGTGCTGAGATGTTTCATGCCACTCAGGGAAAGAAAACCTGTGCCCAGAGGCTGGCACAGAGAGGGGGCAGAAGGCACCTGGACTCTGTCCTGGTGCAGGGGAAGGGACAGATCCTGATGGTCCCCAGCTCCTGCTGGTGTTCAGCAGGACCCAGATCCTGCAGGAGCACCGTGTGGGCTGTGGTACAAGACAGGAAGAGGCAGCTGACTTACACACAGCTTTTCCCAACTCACAGCCAAAGGTGAGACATGGCAGCTGCTTTTGGGGCTGAAACACAGTATTTCTTAAAGGGGACGTTGCAAAAATTGCTCTGCGTGTATGTAATGCCACATCCCTTGGGGGAGTGGTTCATGTTGTCCCGGCACAGCCCTTCCACTGATGCTTGTCTTGGCTGCTGCTTTGTCCACTTCTCCTGCTGTCCTCACCTGCAGCCAGGCAGTCAGTCCGAACTGGTGTCCTGCCTTGCACAGGGCAGCTTTCCTTGATGGCTGGCTCATGATTTTATAGTTCTGCTTTATTAGGGACATGAAAGTGATTTTTGTTGTTGCTATTTTATGAGCCAGACTTCAAAGGACACACTTATGCAGACTGGGCGAAGATCTGCTGGTATCTCATGGAAATCTGTGGAAAACCACTTCCCTTCAGAGCCCGTTCCACAGCTAGGCTGTACTTCTGTTATTTTCATTGAAATTCCTGATTTCTGAGAAAGATTGCAGTCAGACAAAGTCTTTGGTGTCTGTGGTCATTTTTCCTGGGCCTTGACATCCTCATCCCCCATGACGTGGCAGGAGCAGCCATGGAAGTCACTGTGTTGTTGCTAGTGTTGGATGATGGCTTTAAGATCAGAGACCATGAATTCATGGGAAGCAAAAGAGATGTTGCTGTAGAATCATCTCAGAAAAGTGCAAAATGGCTCGAAAATTTGTTTTACCTGAGTTTAGCCATGGCTCAGCTCTCCATTTGCCCCATGTTCTCTCTCCAGATGGCTTTGGGCTCTCTGATGAGGTCCCTGGGGTAGGTCCTTTGGGACACTGCACATAGGCCCTGGTCCCAGCAGGGGAAGGGACAGATGCAGGGCAGGTACCTTCTAACCAAGCATCCCAGGAGGGGTCTGGTTCCTCCTCCAGTAAACATCCATACCAGGCTCGTCCTCCACGCCTCCTCCCACTATTTGGAAGATAGTGTTTTATCTGCATCACCAGGGAAAGATGCCTCCTCCCCCTCCTTCCCTCTGCTGATGAAGGCAGCAGGGAACCCTGCCTGAAACACAGGAGATGTTCCTGGTGGGAACAGAGTTGGTTCCCATCAGGAAGCATGCAGGATTGATGACATTTTGGTGATTTTCTTAATTGCAGAGGGATTGTGCTCTTAAGAGTTGCAGCTCAAATGCCAGCTTTTCCTGTGGTCCCTGAGCTTCCTAATGAAGATACTCCCTAAAAAATCCCCACCAGCTTCCTGATTCCAAAAAGCAAACCATGGGCAAAGGGCAGCTTCCCGAAAGGCTACGGGTCTCTCTCTCCTGGCTTCATTCCACTGCTCCCTCCCAAGCCTGTAGGTGTTGGGGATCTGAGCCTTTTATCAGCTCCTGTACACCAGGAAATTTTGTAAGTGTCTGAGAAGACCCTGAGGCTATATAAAAGTTCAGCTCATGATTCATTTCCTTCCTATTCAGGGATAGGCTAATTTGAGAGTATGCACTGAACATTAATTACCTTGCTTGCCATGGTTTCCTAGTCAGGCATCCTTTCCCAGATGACTTTCTGCTCACTCAGGTCCAAGGCCATAAAAGCTCCCCTATTAGGAAAGGAAATATTTTACATCAGGTTTATACTGTACGCCTGAGGTCATCAGAAGTACAGATCCAGTGGCAGAAATACACACTGTGCTCTCCTTCCTGCATGAAAAATGAATCAATAACTCATCGATTTAAATTAAAATGTCTGCCTTGCAAAATGCCTCCAAGTGCTAATATTTGTAGCCCCCGTGTTTTGCAGTGGGATTGGAAATCTGCTGCCCCTGTAACATGTGCAGGGATCCATCTCTGCTAACGGCATGTGATTGCTGACACCCAGAAAAAAACTGCTTTCCCTTCCCCTGCAAAGATCCAACAAGGTGAACTTTTGGAAATTGCTTCTCCTGGCACATGAATTATGTATCGAACAGGTGGCAGTCAATATATCTGACTTCTTCACAAAGTAATTAAGAATAAATGTGGGAATTCAGGCAGAACTCTTGCCCTGTGTGGGAGGTGAGCATAACTCTATGGAGCCAACTCTGGAGCGAATAGGGAAGGGGTGGGGGTGCTGCAGGGGTGCAGGGGGATATACAGATCAGGGGAACTCTGTTGGTCCTATTGCCTCTCCTTGTGTCCTGCTGGTACCTGGGCACTGCACTGGACCGAGCTGCTGTTTGCATTCCCACCTGCCTCTTGATAGTGGGAATAGCCCAGATTTTCCATAATTCATTGTGTTATTTGTTGCTCCAGTGTACCAGTGTGTGCTGCCAGCCCTGGATCCAGCTCTCTGTGCCTGGGTGGGGTTATTGCCCCCAAACTGCTGAGCTTGTAGTGGCAAGGAGAATGGGCCCTTTAACTAGTGCTCTCTCAGATATCTTGGGGATAGCATTGACTTCTGTTAAAAAAATTCAAGCATTCCTCTCAAATTTCTACTTGTGAGCTAATTAAAAAGTAGCTATACTAGCGAACACATCCATGGTCATTAGCAAACAGTTAAGTAACTAATTTTAAAGATTTATGGTGTTGGTAGCAGGTAAATTGTAGTCTTTGGAGAGTTTTCCTGCAAATGAGCTGAAAATAAGGTTTGTTCTAGCCTCAGGGAAACATAAAGGAAATGCATTTAATGACCACAAATTGTATGTGCTGATAGTCTCAATAAGATATTTAATGAGTGCTTGCAATTTTAGCAATTGGAAAAGGACAAGAGCCTTAACAGCATGTGTGGGTTGCATGTCCTCTCCAGCCCTTGGCTGGTAGTCTGGGATCTGCCATCTCCAAGTTGGCTCACGGGGCCGTGGGGGGAAGGATTTCCTCCTTTTACCTGGGTAAAGCTGTGATGTATTAAAACTAAGTGTGTGCTGCAGTGCCTGCCTCAGGGGACGGACCCAAAACTCCTCTTCAGCCCTGACTAGCTCCAGCCGTCCGGCTGAGGGGCACCGGGCAGGAGTGGCCACCCTAGAACTCAAGGAGATGACCAGTTCAGGGGTGGCTAAGGCTCAGAGAAGAAGTGCCTTCTCCTCAGCCTCTTTGCCTTTGGTGTTCTGGACGCAGCTATTGGAGGGCAAGGGACTAAGAGCGACTCTTTGTGGTTAGAAAACAGGAAAACAGTTTATTGGGGAAACTGACCCCTGGAAAAGCCAACCACAGACAGCATTTGCTAGCTTTGTGCAGGGGTTTAAATATGGGGACAAAATTAGGGGAGGAGAGTGGGAAAGGACCTATGGGTGTTAAGGTAAGGAGGGTTTAGGAAGGGGTTACATCATAGAGAAGCCAGTGGCCTGCAACTCAAACCTATTAGCTGTTGAGTAAGCAGGACTGACATGGGAAGTTCTGCAAGGGTAGGCAGAGTCAGGATACAAATATGGTTTGGGAATGGAATAACTTTGGACCAGGAGAAGGGTTAATGATAATTAGGAGGAGGATACAGAACAGGAGTGTACAATTGTATGGGAAGGAAAAGGGGGATGACCAAGTAGTCCATTTAGGGATAAACAAGGGGTTACAGAACTGTACAGAAACAACATGACAAACATAATAAACTGCAGGTGCACACCACCACAAGTGTGGGACTTTTGTTTTCCAGCTTTGGTTACAAAAACCTGCTAGTCTCCAGTCGTGACATGGATTATGGTCTTGGTTTCACAGTTGGAATAATTTTTAGGCTGGCAGGGAAAGCCCTGAGTTTGCTTGTGGAGGAAAGACACTTGCTGCACTTGTTAGAAGCTGCTTTCAGTCATTCTGGTCTTTAGTTCTCCTCTGGGAAACACTCACTGCCCACACTGACAGGTCAGCACAGCACTTCCCAGCATGGCTGAGGCTTGGGGCTGTGTTGTAGACTTCGATGAGACATGTCAGATGGACAGAAAGTGGTGGACAGCGTCTCCTCCAGATCTCCTCTCTCCTGGCATCATGGCAGGGGATGCTGAGAACTGCCTGGAGCTGTCGGGCTGGTTGCAAGCCACATAAAAACTATTAAACCCTCCATTCTGATTTTTTCCCCAAACCCCCATGCATGAATAAGAGCACTGAGGCTAATAATGAACTGCTCTAGGTCCAGAGAAGCTGCAGATGGTCCTAAATGATTGAAGAAGGCAATTTCCCTAAAGGAGCTGCAGGCCCCTGGCAGTGATTAGAGCCTGAGCAGAAATGCATCACTTAGCTCCTATTATTTAAACATAAGATACTTGAGCAAGCACACAGAATGTTGTTTGCTGTAAATTCTTTCCCTCATTGGAAGGAGCCATTATTTACACATGCAAGTGCTGGCAGTGTGTGTGGGAGCTTCCTCGCCTGCTCCTGGACCCACACGGAATATAAATGACCACATTTCTCCTTGGTAGCAACAACTCCATCTGAGGGCTATCTCCCCTGCATGTTAACTGCTAATTATAGGGTACATTTATATCATTAAGGTTTGTCTTCGGTCCTTTCCTTCCCTCTGTTAACTCACTAATGCATCTCACAAGCTTAATTCCCTTGGCTTCCTCTCCTGGTCTGTGTAGGTGGTGGCAGCTGTGAGGGAGGGATGCCCATGGCTGGTGAGAGCAGAGCCGGGCTGTGCTGAGATCATGGAATTGTTAAATGGCTTGGGTTGGACCTTAAAGATCATCTAGTTCCAACCCCTTTCCCATGGGCAGGAATGCCACCCGCTAGACCAGGATGCTCAAAGCCTCACCCAACCTGGCCTTGAACACCTCCAGGGATCTGACCCAATGTCACCGAATGCCTGGTGGGACACGGCACTGATGGTCTTGGCTCATTGCCTACCAAAAACACCACATTGAGTGATGAAAAGTGGAGATACCATGGTGCCCTGGATGAGAAAAACATTCTGCATGGTATGGGTTAGGGGCTTTGGTGGGAGCCCCACTGCTGATGGGAAGCTGGGAAAGCTCTTGCTTTCCCTTCCCTTAATGAGGAGGTGTTTCATAGGCCTGAGAATTTGCCTGACTGTGTCAGATTATTAAATAACCAGCTTGTTCACCAGGGAGGATGCCTCCAGGGATGTGGAGCTTGACTGTGAGCGGGAAGGGCTCCTCTCTCCCCCCAGCTGCAATTAAACTCTTGTCAGCCTGAAGCCACTGGGGTGTTGGGGGGAGATGGACGGCATTCCCGGCAGTCCCTCAGCACCTCAGCTGCTGGTTAAACAATTTGTATTTCAAATACCCATTAATTGGCGTAAGCCCTAGCAGGGGCTGCTTCCCATCCTCCTGGGACAGTGTGGCCCGCAGGAGGCTGCCATGGAAGCTTATCCTCATGCTGAATCCTTCTTTTCCAAAGGAATCAAAGAGTTTTTCATGCCTTTATTTTGGGGCACCTGATTTCTGGTGGGCTGTGTTTCTGCAGAGGTCTGAGTGTTAATGTGCTCCCTAACACTGGCANGGGAGGATGCCTCCAGGGATGTGGAGCTTGACTGTGAGCGGGAAGGGCTCCTCTCTCCCCCCAGCTGCAATTAAACTCTTGTCAGCCTGAAGCCACTGGGGTGTTGGGGGGAGATGGACGGCATTCCCGGCAGTCCCTCAGCACCTCAGCTGCTGGTTAAACAATTTGTATTTCAAATACCCATTAATTGGCGTAAGCCCTAGCAGGGGCTGCTTCCCATCCTCCTGGGACAGTGTGGCCCGCAGGAGGCTGCCATGGAAGCTTATCCTCATGCTGAATCCTTCTTTTCCAAAGGAATCAAAGAGTTTTTCATGCCTTTATTTTGGGGCACCTGATTTCTGGTGGGCTGTGTTTCTGCAGAGGTCTGAGTGTTAATGTGCTCCCTAACACTGGCATGGGTTTGGGGTGTGAGGGTCTGGTCCCAAGTGTGCCCCTGCAACAGGACAGGCCCCAAAGCTGTGGGAAGCCAAGGACCCATCACATGAGTCTATATTTCTATGCTGCCTGTTTATCTTGAATTGCAAACAAGGTTTTCCTGGGTTTAGAGAACATGTCTGTTCTCTCTGTCTCCTTCTCCTTTTCATGAGTGCTCAGGGTGGATTTCTGCCATGCCCAAAAAACAGTTCACATAAAAACATTTAAGGAACAAATTATTTAAGAGCTGGGAGCATGGGTGGGTGAGGTGGCAGAAGGCCAAATCTGTGTTTTTTGGCCATTAAGTGCATATCACGCTTAATATAGCAGGTGATATCTTCAGCCTTCCCAGAAATTCAGGGCAAGAGCCAAGAAACAGAGAAACTGGTTCTTGTCAAGAATTACTTAATTTTACTAAACGCTGCCTTCAAATAGATTCCTTTAAATATGTGGCCTGAGTTCAGTGGGTATTTGCTGGGGGAATTGCTCCCATTGCAGGAGATGTGTCCATGAGAAATGGCAGTCCTCAGACAGATGATGCTTCTCCTTTCTCCCACACCTGGCCTGGTGAGAGGAGCTCTGGGACATCCCATATGCTCTTCAGTGGTTCCTCCATGGGCTGCAAGTGCTGTCTTGCTATTCCCTCACCCCCGGGGTCTGGTCACAGAACCAAGCTTTGGAAAAAGGTCTTGTGATCGTTGGAGGTTTTAAAAAATAAACCACATCCTCCAAACCCTGCATCTTTAGGTGTTCCCTTAACTTTCCTGGGCTTCGAATTGGTCTTGAGCCAGAGGTGCACTGACTTGTTTGGTCCCAAGAAGCCAAAGTCAAATATCCTTGAATTTTGGATATTTACAGGTTTTTCAGCAAGTTTCAGATGTGTTTGTGAGAGTGGAGAGCCCACTGGGGGAGCCCTTCCTGGAAGGGAGCTGTGCCAGCCCTCGATGGCCCTTGGTGTGGGTACAGGGGACATGAAGCCTCATTGGGAGTAAGGGGCCACAGTGGGACCTCGCAGCCACCTTGTGAGGCAGAGAGTTAAACTCTGCATATCTTCAGGTCCCGTTTACATTTTGCTACTGAAGTGATGGTAAAAACTTCATCACAAAAAATGTTTACGTGTGTTAATAAACAGAGACAGGCTGGTTATGTGGCAGCTCTTCCAAGCATGGCTTGTGACCTGGGAACAGGCGTACCAGGGAGCGCTGTCTCGCCATCCATGTGTCCCGACCTGCCAGATCCCTGATGATCCTTCAGAGAATAACCCTAGCCCTACAAAAAGCCCATTCCTACAGCTTGTAAATCCTTTAAATGTTTTGGCACTGGGGTCTGCTGAGCGCTCCATGTATCGTCATTTCTGCACGTTTCCTCCATCCATAATTCCACATACGATTGCACCTGGGTGCTAAGGTTGTTTAAAATATTCCTGCTTGGCACATGTCTGTGTTACAGCCTGAGAGATGGGAATGTTCCAAAGATGATGGTGATGCAGTAGAAGGCACATGAAGCAGCGAGAGGAAACCTAACATGTCAAACTCTAGACTTTCCATCTGGAGCTGTGCTTGGGGCTTCTCCAGCTTTCTCCAGCTTTCACTAATGTTTCCTTAACCATCCCCATGGCCTGGATTCAGCCCCTGCCTTCCTCCTTCATCCTCAAGTGATGCCTTCATCAGGGGAAAGCACGAGGTCAAAAGTATCCTCTTAAATCCATCATGCTGGCACTTTTCACCTCTGTTTCCCCCACCACTTGGAAAAGGCAGAGGGGGAGGCTGGAGGGTTCCTACTTCAGTTCACATCTTACAGTACCTTTGCTGGATCTGTGCCTAAAAAACCACAAGTTCTTTTCCTCATCATAAACTTTTCTCTTATTCAGAGGAAGATTTCAATCCTGAGGCTGTACCTTGTGATCCCTGGGATGCTCTGGTGTCTGTTCAGGATTATTTACTACCCCTGTCTGGTGCAGGATGCGTAGGCAGTTGTTTTCTTAGGAATCCAGAGCAAAAACTCCCCCAAAGAGCCAATTACCCCTATTTAAGCCACACTGCTCAAAGCCAGGCTGGGACTACTTAAGCCGGTCCTGATCATTTTAACATGCTCCATGGTGGATCCAGCTGGATCCAGGCTCTGAGGGCTGATGCACATCATCCTTGTTCCAATCCTGCCCGCTGCCTTCCACAGCCATGTCATGGAAATCCTGGCACTCACTGAACTTTGTGGTTAAAATTTTTGGCCAGCATGCCCAGGACTCAGCGTTCCCCTGGGGCAGGAACTCTGCTGGTTGTCCCTCTGCTGCTCTGCATCACCCAGTTCCATATTTGCAGCCTTTAAATAGGTTTATTTCAAGCAGTAATAGATTTTTGGATTGTTTGTTGTTGCTGCTGCTCCCAGGAAATAATGAAATTTGGTGGTTGGAGCAGCTGGATGAGGAGCTGGAGGAAGTAAGAGTCAAAAACAATTAAAAGGTGGTGGTGGGAGCAGCTCCAACACGGATACAAGGATAAGGCAAAGCCCCTGAGAGACAGACAGGAATTTCCTCTGTGCAGCTGAGAGCAGGAGCTGGCCCCTCTGCTTTTTAAATCATTTTATTGTGGAAATGACCTAAAAATTCACAGTCCTACAAGGTACAGTGTGAGGGGAGGAAGGGAAGGAGGCTGCTGGTGCCAGTGCCAAGAGGCCACGGTGAGGGGCAGCCCTCCCTCAGGACACAAGCCAGGATGTAGGGGGCTAAGGAGCAGCTCGGCTTCCCAGCCAGGGTGACCCTGTGTGGGGCAGGATCCAGCCTGACACTACTCTGAGCACAGCAGTTCTGAGTGAGCATCTCCCATTTCGAGGCATTTCCAGGTTGCTTTTCTCTCTTTCCCTGGAAACTGTGCCTTCCTTGCCATCATCAATCATTTTGGCTGGAGATGGGAACTTTATCTTCATTTTTGCCCTTGAAGAAGATGTCATTGCAGCGGCATTAGCACAGGAACATTGCCTTCTTCTTGCCAGCACTTTCTGTCCCCATGGAGCCTCCTCGGCAGCAGGCACTGCTGCAAGAGGCTCTTTATTTTTCTTAATTTCCTGAGATTTTCTGAGGCTGAGTTGGGAATGCAGGTGCTGCTCTGAGGCACAGGCAATCTTCTTCACCAAATCAAGCTTGTGCTTGAGGTAGTTCATTTGGCAGCTTTGAGGCCTGGCCATCTCCTCTTCGTACTTAAAAGGTACTTAAAAAAGAGGGAGAGCGGCTTTTTGCATGTGTGTGATGGGAAATGGTTTTAAACTAAAAGAGAGAAGATTTACGTTAGATGTTAGGAAGAAATTCCTTATTCAGACAGTGGTGAGGCACCAGCACTGGTTGCCCAGAGAAACTGGATGCCATGTCCCTGGAAGGGTTCAAGACCAAGATGGAGCAAGCTGACCTAGAGAAGGGTGTCCCTGCCATGGCAGGGAGGTGGAACAAGTCCCTTCCAACCCAAACTGTTCTACAATTCTATGGCATCTCTTATGGAACCCAAAACTCGTGTGAGTTGATATTTGGTGATTTTCATGCCACATCTGTGTTACTGCTTAACCCTCATTTAAGAGAATTAATTAGCTTCTCTCCAAAATGATGGTCCTAAATTTAGCTGTATTTCCCATCCCTGTGCTGCTCCATGGGCACCGTGGAACTCTCTGCCTGGGATTGGGGGTGGGTGGACCCCTAGGCAGCTTTCAAGCCTTTCCACAAGCCATCCCACTGCCCCAGCATTGCCTCTGGTTTTCAATCATCTTAATTCTTTAGCAAAGGTATTCCTGTATATTAGCTGAACACGTTGCTTGTGTAATATCCATGATGCTGATTAAATTAAAGAAAGGTTTCCACTAAAACTGGGATATGATTATGTGTGTTAATCCCCTTTTCCCCCCCCAGAGGAGATGTGACGGGGAGCGTGGTGGGTGCTCTCCTGCTGTGCAAGGCTTTTCCCAACATGTGGTGGAAGTGACTGGGGAATTAAGGTGACAAGAAAAGATGCTGCACACTTTGGTTAGTCATGAAAAAGGAATGCTTTCTTCCCAGACAAGAAAATCCCACTTTATACTTTTCTCTAGTCTTCAATTTAACAAGATTTTGCTCATTTATCCCTTAAAAAAAAAGAACCTATGGGAAATATTTGTTGTGCTGTCTCCCCTGTGGTCTGAGAGCACAGACAGAGCAAAACGTTAGTGAGGCTTTTTAGTTGTGTTTTTTTGTTGTTTTGTTTTGT
>WEIV01000358.1:58298-74253 GCA_013390005.1 Calyptomena viridis | reverse complement strand
AGAAAGGAAGGTCATTTTTTACTCATCTTTTGTACCTGGCATTTACCTCAGTTAGCACACATAAAATCTTGTTCTTAATTTTGTCACTTTTATAACAGACTGTCTTCAAACCACAAGTGGAATACTTGAATGAATTGTGGGTGGAAGGAAGTTTTGACAAAAGAAAAGATGGTTGCATTTTAATGTATGTTTGCAAAGAGGATGAAACTAAGTAAATGTGAATTGACTTGTTCTGCCACTTCCTTCCTTTTCAGACTGTATTTCTGAAAGTGGAATTGGATGCAATTCTAAACGGAGAACATGTTTACCAGCTCCATGTCCTAATACGAGTAACATTAGCCTATGGAATATCCTGAGAAATAACATAGGAAAGGATCTCTCCAAAGTGGCCATGCCTGTTGAATTAAATGAGCCACTTAACACCCTTCAGCGTCTCTGTGAGGAGCTGGAGTACAGTGAACTACTAGATAAAGCAGCACACACGCCAAACCCCTTCGAACGGATGGTAAATATGTTATCCCAAATACTTAGTAACATTCAATGTAATTAGAATAAATATAAAAACAGTGCTGAAGAAATTAAGACGTTCTGTTGCGTTTTTTAGTTTCTCTCAGCTGAGAGAGGCAAATTCTCCAAACATGTGTCTGTACATACTTAAATAGTCACTATTTTTGGCTCTTCTGCATAATTTCTGTTGCTTTTTTAGGAAGTCTCTCTTTTCTCAAGTACCTTGCTATCCTGCAAGTTTAAGCAAAAAAGGAGCTTAGTTCTGTTTTGCAGCTCTTGCTCCATAAGATTAAAAATTTACAGCAAAAAGGGAGGAGAGGATTGAACTAATATACTTCCCTCTTGAGTATGAAAAACTACAATTTACCTTTTTTCAAGGGCATCTTATCTGGCAACTCATTGGTGCATAGAGGATGCTGGATCTTCCAGCTCTACACAACTGTATTAACTAAATGAGCTCCATATTTTTTATTAACTGGTTTTCTGATCTTTTGAGGTTGATTGGAAATGTTCAGGATCTCAAAACCAGGCAATAGATTGCATGTTGGGTACAATAATGGTGTAATCTTCTGCCAGTGCAGAACCCTGAAGTCTTCACTTGAAAAGAACAAGAAAAAAATACATTTCAGTTGTTCTGCTTCCAGGTGTACAAGAGTGACTTAATATATAAACCCATAAATAAAGGATTAGAAGCTCCCTAAATTCTCTTAAATGGAAGATCCAGTTTGTCCTATAAACTGAATTAAGCCTTTTTCAACTCAATGTATCTTATCTTAAAATAAGGTTATTAATTAATGTAAATAGTCCTGTTATAAATACAGTTTAAAAAGCCTCTTGCCTCATTCTGACACTCTCAGGGGTTACAAGTTAGAGTCTGTTCCCAGGGTGTGGCCGTTCACTGGGGTTTTCAGTCCATTGCTTCTTTTGTTCTCTTGAGAACATATGCTAACAGGAAAAGGAAATGAACAGTAGTTTTTCATATGGGAGTGAAAAAAAGCCTTTTCCCAAGCATCTGGAAATGATGTCAGAAAGGAGTAATCTTTGCCTTTGAGAAATT
Organism: Calyptomena viridis; assembly: GCA_013390005.1. NCBI lineage: Eukaryota > Metazoa > Chordata > Aves > Passeriformes > Eurylaimidae > Calyptomena > Calyptomena viridis. Next base: position 72,689 of record WEIV01000358.1, on the reverse strand, counting down.
CTTGAGGCAAAATTATTTCTAGATGTTGCACAGTAATTGCAATAGTTCATAAAAGAACCTTTCTGAAGTGGATTCAGTTTCTGAAACTGTGAAAGGAGAGCATCACTTTCACAAGGTGAGCAAAAGGGAATGAAAACTGAAAAATAGTACAAAAGAGACTTGGATCAAACAACCTCAAATTCTAATTCCTTGTGTTTAGAAGGAGTTATGCATGAATCGACTGTGTAAATTTGGAAGGGTTACCTGTGTCTCAGTCATAATAAAAACAGTTTCATGATTAAGTCATCATACACAGTAGATAAAAGATGACTTAATTCAAACTGCATTAGAAATAGCAAACTTGGTGAAAACTTATCCAATACTTCCTGTGCCATGTTTAGGTAAAGGATAGTTGGTAGATCTGTGGAATCACGAACTGTAACTATAAAAGCCAGTCAGTATACAAAATCTGACTGATTTTTAAGATTGCTGTATTGAGCTGTATTGCAGACTGCTAAGGTGTTTCATACTTTTCAGAAATGGTGTTTTCAGTTGGTGAAATTTGCTGTGTCATTTTCCATCAATGCTAATAATCCATCTAATTTTTGCTAATAATTTACACTAGTAATTTCCATCAAAGCTAATAATTCCATCCCTGGACTGCTGAATGACTCTCTGAAAACTCAATAATCCTCTAATGCGTGTTCTAGGGCTTAATTTGCAGGAGGCATGCACGTTTGTAGTCTGCAAATGATGGGAAAAATACAGAATCTCATGTCGTGATAATTTTTTTTTTTATCTCTGTCATAAATTAATTAATCAAAATCCAAAATGTGTACTTCCCAGGTGTATATAGCTGCATTTGCAGTCTCTGCGTATGCATCCAGTTACTACCGAGCTGGAAGTAAGCCATTTAATCCTGTGCTTGGAGAAACCTATGAATGTATTCGTGAAGATAAGGGTTTCCAGTTCTTTGCAGAGCAGGTATTGTATGCTGCAACCCTAAGAATTGCTACTTGATACACTGCTTCTTTCTAAATGCGTGGTTGGAATCCTCTGGAATTAATGGCAAAATGCAAAATTACTTTGCCTAACCTGAGCCCAGCAAAACTCTAGGGATGTTGCTGAATTGTAAACAAAGGAAATTGATTTTTGAGGAAAGTCTGCTAAGTCTGGCATGCAAAGTGAAAACCACCAGCTGACACCCGAGAAGCAAGGGCTGGCAGGCTGCCTGCTCCAGTAACTAGATAACTTGGTTAAGTAGAGTGCAATTCCCCATGCTGAAATCTGATCAGGACTGCAACAAGCATTTACATTCTTGTAATTTTCTTTTGTGTGTAATCACTAAAAATACTGTATCTTCCGCTGTTTAATGTCTTCTTTTATGACAAATATATCCCTTGTGTGTGTGAATCAACCACAAGTATTTTCTATGGCACCACGAATATTTCTGCTTCCTGTCCATATACTCTGTAGGCTGAGCCTTTCAAACCTGGTACCACAGCTGAGTGGGTGAAAGACGTATACGGCCCATTATGGTCTGAGTGTTTATGAAGATCATTCCTCAGTAGGAGAATAATTATTAAGTATGGGTGAAAAATATTAAATTTAAACAAGCCAAGTTACCAGTTATGAAGCTTGAAACATATGTTAAAAAGAGATAAAACTTAAATATCTGGTGCCTAGCAAAGTAAGAATGACTGAAAGGTGTCTCATTCTGTCTAGACATAACAAAAAAAATTACAGAGTGCAATGTGCAGAGGTGTACAACCCGGAAATCTGATCAGAGAAAGACTTCTAAGAGCCTTTCTTTATAAAAAGAAAATGCTTTTGACCACCTCTGAAGGTGTAACATTTTGTACATTATGTTGTAGAGCTGACAAAAAACAATGCTATGGGATCTTTCCTTAGTTTCAGGAAATGCCATGGGCAAGAGTAAAAATAAGGAAGGGGGAAAAAACTCAACAAAAAATAAAACAGAAGCAAGAATCACATTTAAAGTTCAAGCAATGTATCTGGTTCCTCACTGTGCTACTTCAGTACTAAGATGATGTGTATAGAGTACTGTAGTTACCTGTGTAACACCACATTGGAGTAACAAAGAGGTGAAAAAAAGGGTGATGGCGTTACACTGAATTAAAAGAATAAATTTTCACATGAATATTGGATAAATGAGTGCAAAGGCTACATTGTATAAACAGGATTTTTAATACATGAAAGGGCTTGGGCTGTATTGTTCTAATAAGTGAAGAGGCATGAGTTTATAGAGTGATAAAGTTACTTGTCAGAGTATGGGGTGGAGAAATATTAGGAAGGGAGGAAGTAAATTTGGTGCAGCTTACAAGTATTAAGTATTTCTCTTTGCATCAGGAACAATTTCTTATTGCTTGTGCAAGCATTTTAATGCTTACTCTAGATAACTTGTTAATGCAGACAGTATGTAATCCATGGAATAGGTACAATTAATTAAAATAACAAGGATTCTGATCTATCACTAGAGTAGTTTAGAATAACTCCTCATGACCTTACTCTGGAATTATAACAGTTTAAGTGAGAGCTAAGTTTAACCCATGCATTATAGTGACATCTGGGGTTAATCTGAGTACAGTATGTAAGAGAGAGTGTGTTGCTCTTGGTGGATTAGGCCATAGCTGAGAGTCATTAGTACTTCTGTCTTTTTTTTTTTTTTTAACCAAGTAGATGTTGTTCAATAAATAACTGGAAGACTGTGGGGAAAAAATGCTGAATAATTGATTTGCAAAATGAGTAACAAAGAAGAAAATGAAACTGCATTTAAGCCATGTAGGTGGTTAAGAAATTAAAATCCTAGTAGAAAATAGCAATTTGACTTGAAAATAAAGTTGCCCAAAGAACAATAGGCATTACACATCAAAGAGCAGGTCCTGGTCAGTTGTTAGTTGTGTTCACCCAGAAGGGAGAATTCACAGCTAAGGAGGAATGGCTACTTTCACTTTTTGCGGTTTTTTTAAAATTTACTATTGCATTTTAATAGTCTGCATTGTGTATTTGTTTATTTACTCCCAGTCCTTGCTTTGCTGTTTTAGTGGTTGCACTAATTCATGTACATGCTGTTCCCCAGAGCTGATGAAATGCAGTGTAGGTGGTTAGAGTTTCGCAGCAGAAGCACCAGGGGTGTCATTACTGCAGTAGTGGGGGTTGCTGGATGGAATTGCGTGGCTTGATTTCTCCACCTGTGGCCCCCTCAGAGGTGCTGATGACTGTTTCCTCCCTCGTAGTCAGGGATTTGGGGTTATTTACTGTAAAGAAGCTTCTGGCCCTGTGTTGTGTAGGGATTTTTGTTGTTGGTTTTTGGTTTGGTTTTTTGGTTGGTGTTGTTGTTGTTGTTGTTGTTGGTTTTTAATTAATTTTCATCTGTGTGCTCAAAATGTGGCTTCTGTTAAGAGGTACTAAGGGTAAATTTAATTACCACCTTATAGACAATGTACAAAATATATAGCTAGATTTTCAACTGAAAAAAGTTCACAGGCCTTTTTAAATAAGTGCTTCCCATTTCTTTCAGGGCTTCTTAGGTTTCAGTCCCTTATGAATCTCACTGCCTCCCCCTTCAGGACACAACTGCAAAGGGAAAGTAAATGTTCAAATTGTAAATGCCCTACAGGAATGAAAGGGAAAAATACCCAAAGAACCCAAATGACAGTTCAAGTGTTAATATATTGATTTCTTTTTTCCCCTTTCAGGTCAGTCACCACCCACCTATTTCTGCATGCCATGCTGAATCTGCGAATTTTGCTTTTTGGCAAGGTAACTCTTCAGGCTCTTTTATAATGTTCATAACATTTTTGTTGGATGTCTAACATGAACTATCCAGAAATTAAGAAAAGTTGAAATTCCTTGCTTAAATTGTGTTAGAATGGCTTTAACACATGATAGCCCATACTTATTTGCATGCTTCTTACTTGGATCTTCTGCTATTATAAAAATGTTCAAGGTTTTGTGCTACGGTGCCTTCTTTGGTGGCTTCTCCTCAGACCCTGCTTTAGCCCAGGCTAGTTCACAGCCACCTTTGAGGGCCTCGGGGCAGATGTCTGGGCACCAGAGCACCAAACATCTCTCCACTTTAGAGCTCGGGCACTCCGGCGACTCTGGAGCCACTAGTTNAGCTGGGATACAAATATGGAATAAGGGAGGAGGGGTCCGAGGAGGGGATACAACTGAGGGCAGGGATGACATTGTCAGGAGTAACCAAATGGGAAAGGGAGAGGGGAGACTAGAACAGTCTATTTACAGAGAGTATATATGAAAGTTAACAAAACTATATATCAAACCCTTATAAATGTATAAACCCATAAAAGCACTGTCACAGTTTTGTTTTGATTTTTTTATATAACATTAATTGATTAATTTTGTAATGTACAGATATCTGCGGTTCTTTAAAATCGAGTTTGTTTGGGGTGGGTTTGGGGGGGGGGCTTTGTAAAGAAGAGTTGTACCTCAAGCTATTTACGAAACAAACAAGCTAGAAGAGAGCCTGAAAAAACTACAAGTTAAATCCTGAACCTTGGCAAACCTTGTAAGTGTGTTCTGAAAGCACTTTTCAAAAATGAGCATAACAACAAGGATAAATACATTTACCTTCTCTTTCTCTGCTGACATTATTGCAGTATGTAAGATATTGTGCTATTTAACTACTAACATTGTTTCAAAAGTCACCTGTTGGAGCTTTATTTGCTGTGTAATGCTGGTGAAGATGTCAGCCAGTAATACTACCTCTGTGGTTAGAAAATTTTGGAATGTACACAAAATATAACTATTCCTTTTAACTCAGTTGAAGTCCTTCACACAGAGGTTTGTCAATTCACAATATAGCTATATTATAATCTCTTTTTTTATGATTGACTCTGCTGGCTTGATTATAGTTATTACAGGTGTAGCCATACTGAACAGAAATTGGAACCCATTGGTCTGGCTTTTATTATTCTGTATAATGCTTTGCCTTGGAGACAAATACAGAGACACAATAATCCTTTTGTTCTGAGCTGAAAAGCTAAGATGACCAAAAATTTATTCAGAAACTGAATACTGTATAAATAAGACAAGATAACAGCATGCCTTAATAAAAATAGATAAGACTGATTTGTTTAACAGATTTTGACAACTGTTATCACTCAAATATTTTAACACTTCTGTTTAGAGAACAAAGGCCTTCTGTAATAATGAAAGCTGAGAATCTGTTTAATGAGAGTGTCCAAGATTTAGTCTTGATGACCACTAGAGAATCAGTCAGGATTCAGCAGGGTTTGGGTTTTACTGGAGTTTTTTTGTTTATTTGTTTTGTTTTTGAATGTGTGTGTGTAGCTGAGCTTATGGGAGGTCTAGACAATTTTTTTTTTTCCATTGCAAAGGCAATTTTTAAATGCTATAAACTCTTGTAATGGGGCTATATTAGCTTATGTGGAAAGATTAACATCAAGTTAATCATAAAGGCAGCTTGTCAGTGAGTTCAGTTCTTTCTGTATGCAAAGATCTTTTCACTTGCCATGTTACCCTCTCAGCTGAAAAGGAGACAGTACTCAGCAACATTGCCAGAGTCGTGCTGTCATCCCACCAGACACAGATCTTAGTTCATGTGTTTCAACATCAAGAAATCTCTAGATCATTTCTAGTGAACTAGAAGACTGGGATCTGACAGGGACAGATATTTCGGAAATAGCTTTCCATGACTTAGGAAGCTGACTCTGCAAAGGGATGTGGACACATGAGCAATGGAAATGAAGAAAGTTTCAGCTATTACAGCATCTGTTCCCTGAATTAGTCTGAGCACAGCCGTAAAATAACGCTTTGCTTTTCTCTGCTGTCCCAAAATTCTTGCATGATCAAGTTGCATGCTGGTTCCCCAGATGTTTCTCACGTACTGATCTCTGTGGGACAGCTTTGCCATTTGTGAGAACATAGAACGTGAAACAGTCTGGTAATGCATTTGAACTGTTAAACTCTGCTGAGTTTGCTGTTTTGCCCTTTCTCTTCTATCCCACTTCAAAAGAGGGAAAGCTAGTACAGAATTTGGCTCAACAACATCATACTCGAGGCAGTTTTGGACCTTTTATTGGGCAGGGTAGGAACCAACAGAATTGCTGTCACTAAAGATGCCGACTCAGCATCAAACTTCAAAACAAAAAAACCCCGAAGGTCCTTCTCTCAAAGAATAAGAAAAGGATCATTTTTTTTTCCATTCTGCCTTATGTCCCATTCCAGTCTTTGCAATGGTAGGCAGCTTGATGGCCACACTTGTACATATATACTTGGGAGATTTGTAATCTCCTAACCATGGCTTGAGCATCTGTCTCACAGCCAGTGTAACAGCTTCCCCTGCAAATTGCACAGGAAACAGTGCTAGTGCTAGAACTAACAACTTTTTGAGACTAGAGTTGAATTTTCTCCTCTGTTTCAGATTGGGCAGGGAATGGAGTTCCTGGTGACTAATAGAGGAAGGGTACTATTCCCCTGTGCTCAGAAGTTACCATGAAAGTTACTGGCTGATTATCTGGCCCAATTTAACTCTAGACCCCCCTTGCCATGCTTCTGTGTCTATGCTTCTTTCTCTTCTGGGTGCTTTTGCTCAATAAATTTGGCTAAATGTACACTGAGTTTTATCCTTCTTTTTGAAGAAACGATGTGAGACTTGGACACATTTCTGTGATTCAGTCAAGATTTTAAAAGGCCGGTTAAACTTACAGAGAAAGTTAGACTAAATTCCTCTGTCATTGCATGCCTTTTGAAACATTCCCTAACCTCTTCACTGTGGATGTTCTTTTTATATTTTTGTATTTGATATTCTGCTTTTGTTTTTGAAAATGTCTTCATTCGTTCACTAGCAACTGAATTGTAGACAAGTATATTGTCTGTAGCTTGTTCAAATGCCTTTCTTTTGAGAAAGTTTTTGAGAGGACTTTAAATATCTGTTACTTTGCTATTTTAATAGCCAACAATATAATGAAAATCTAACAACCAACCAACAACAAAAAAACCCCAACAACCAATGTTCAAAGGTCCACAGCATTCTTTGAACATTTATGTTGCACTTAGTTATTTTAAATTTCTTGAAAATAAAGTAGAACTGAGGAATAGAATGATCCACTCATCCCTATGACTAAACTTGTCTTTTTTTTTTCTTCTGTTTCAGATGTAAGATGGAAAAACAAATTCTGGGGAAAGTCCATGGAAATTGTTCCAGTTGGTACAACACATGTAACTCTTCCAGTGTAAGTGCTGCAGTTCACAAACAGGCACAGATGTGCTTGAACACACTGAAGCCACATTTATCCAGATGAGAACAAGTTGTGCTGGGCTGTATTAGACCTGTAGAAGAATTGGTGACTATGATTTAATTTAAAAAGAAAAGGGGTAAAGACGGAGGAAGAAAAACCCACTAAACCAAAACCAGAAGTATAAATGAGAAGCACTAGCTCTTTCAAAGATTATAACAAACAAACATTGAAAAAAATTCCCCATCACTCCTGTGTACCATGAAAAAAAGAAAAGATGGTATTTTCATACTTCGGTTGAATTTCAATTTTAAACTCATGGGGGAAAACTGCATGGTGGAGGAAGCTAGGAATTCTTTTGCTTGAATATGGGTTTGGGGGAAGGGATGTTGTTGTTGTTCCTGTCTTTTTTACCTATTTTTTAGAGACCCTGACACCATGGGGGCCTGGGCTGTAGGTGAGGTTGACACCCATCATCACTGCAGAAATAATTATTGTAGGTGATAAGTAGAACCAGTTACATAATTGGTGTTTATTATCCAAAGAAGTAAGCAGCCATTGTAGTTAAGTGTTGAGTATAGTTTATTTTACATTTTTTAAAATAAAAATCTGCAGTGTTCCTATGCTGGCTTGTCAGAGTGTGCATTATTGATCAACAATTAAAATCCCTTAAAATTTGCCATATATCCATCATAGGTCTATCAAACAGAGGTCTAAAGGTTGAATAGTGTCCCAATGAAATCTGTTTTCCAAAGATAGAGTACAAAATTAATTATTTTGCCATCCTGAAAAATAAAAAAAGAAAAATAATTCAAGAACCTAGTACTCATCAAACTAAGTATGCATTTTTCTTTTAAGTGGATAGAATTCTTATATAATAAGGTATTATCCAAAAGATAATGTATAAACCATGTTACGTTTATAGCAGCTAGCCTAAGCTGTGGAATGAAAGGTTTTTAGGCTGTGAATGAAGGTTCAGAGGCAAGATAACTAATATATTAGTATTCATAATGGGCTGATGAACTGGAAAACAATCTGATTCATATGTGATCTCCATGTGCTGGTTTCTATCCCTGTGTATTTGATATAGAATTGGGTACAAAAAAGGTGCTGAGACTATAGGGAAAAATTAAGAATTAGTATTAAGGTTAATTTTGGAGCAAATACAGTTTTTTAGCATTCATAGATAGAACATGTGACCTGCATAGATGGGCAGAAAAACAAGTTACTGTGGGGTAAATTGGCCACATATCAGCTAGTCTGTAAAAACTGTTCTTGTGCATGCTCTTGAAAGCAGCAGTGAAAGCAAGTGAAGAATGGGAGGTAAGGAAAGATTCCAATATCTCCATGGAATGTGTGTGAAGCAGTTGCTATGGGGAAACTGGTGGTTTTTAAGTTTATCCTCTGACCAGTAGTGACTCAGCTATTCATACCCAGAACAAATTGTAGAATATATGTCTTCATGAGACCTTCTTTTCCTTGATGTTTTATAAAGCTGTTTTACAAGAACATCTGCTTCTTTAATAAAAGGCAGAATGTTGTATTACCTTTTGGAACTTGTTCATCTCTGCCTGTCTGCCATTTTCCAGTGTGCAACTGCATCTGTAACTATTTGGTGAGAACTTCTGCTCTTGCCTAAAGCACACACATAGGCTCAGCCCTGAGAGCTTGAGCCAAGCTCATTCCACTCAGTCTTCAGATGACTCTGGTGGCCCATGTCCTTGTGTTTTCCATTGTCACCGTGTTACAAGATGTGAAATGAGCATTTCAGACAGTAGAAGATACTGGAATGATTACTTTTGGAAAATTAAAACTGGTAAAGAAGGACAAGTAAATTGAAAAAAACTGAATTCAAGACCAAAGTTTATAGCAGAAGCAAAAAGGGTTTTGTGGGAGACAAGATTGCTGTCATAGGGTTTGTTTTTGAGGAGGTGTAGGACAAGAAGATGAGTCATTCCAGGAAAAAAAAAATTGTTTTTTGGGTTTCTCTTACCAAGTTCTCTGCAATTTTTTTTTTTCATAAGTTTATGAGCTNGCTCGTTTGAACATGGCATGAGATTTTTCTTGTGTGTATTTTTCCTTACAGTTTTAAAGACCATTTTGCATGGAACAAGGTGACATCTTGCATCCATAATATCTTAAGTGGGCAAAGATGGATTGAACACTATGGAGAAATCATCATCAAAAATCTTAATGATGACACTTGCCACTGCAAACTGACTTTTGTAAAGGTAAACACAGCAATGTTGGCAGTGCCTTTTCTAACAGACACAGCAGTGGGTGGATGCTCTCTGGTGAAGCTCAGTAGTACTGTTTACAAGCTGTAATTACCTGTGATTCTGAGAAACTTTTACTCTGAAGGAACTGCCACGCACTAGGTAGAGCCAGACAAGAAAGAGAAACAATAGGTTTCTCAGGTGATTCCACTGAAGATGGGAAAAAGTATGGGGAAAGAAAAGGAAGAAATATAATGGAAAACCTACTCCCGGTTTGATGAGAGACGTAGGCACAAGGTATCTATTGACAGTGGTTTGCCATGTGCCCCCTGCTAATCCACTGGCACGTGCTGTGGTTGCATTCATTCAGCAACTGTAGAACCAGTGCTTATGCAGGGTGCTTCACCCACTGCTCTTTTCTAGCCCTTAAGGAGGAGCCTAAATGGGAGGCTGTGATGTTACTCAAAGCTTTTGCTTCACTACAAGGCCTTTTTCAGGAATTGTCCTTATAACTGAAATTAAATTTAGTTTTTGGCAATAGATGACTTCCTAGTAAAGGAAAATCAGTGAAAATGCAATGCAATGCCAAAATTTCTATCCTGAGAAATAGTTTTTCAAAGCATGCTAGGAGACTTACCTTAATCTACATTTTCTGTGTCTGATGGTGGAGAAAGGCTGTGCTTTACACAGAACAGACCATACAGGTACAGTGTACCTATGCAGCATGGCATGCTCAGCAGTAGGAGGAAAGTTTTCTTTTCCTATTTGTTTTCCTGACTAGTTAATGCTTTCTAAGAAGCATTAGAGTGATTAATTTTTTTCAAGTACTTATTTGAAAATGCTAACATAATGTATTTTCAGAGCTGCAGTGGATGTTTAGAGTTCAAATTTTAAAGGCTGAGAGCCTGCAAATCTCACACCTTTGATACTGTATCAGAGATTAATGTGTCAGTTCCTTCTCTTCCTCTTCTGCAAATTTGGGAAAGATGTAGATAACCAAGTCAGGAGTCAGTGTCAGCTGTCATTGGGCAAAACTCAATGTCAGCTATGCTTCACCTAGTACTGTGCCTAAAAAAGGCAAACAAAATAAATACAATTCTCAACATTAGGATTTTAATAAGCTGATTAATAGTCCTAACAGCCATTGTTTGCATATGATACTGTAATCCACACCTAAATCAATAGTTTTCATTTCAGAAAACCTCTCTACAGCATGACATGACAGAATGACTCACACTTGAGCTCTTATGCACCCTTTTTCCCCTTGTTCCTTTTAATTCTAGGCGAAGTATTGGAATCCAAATGCACATGAGATTGAAGGCAGTGTTATGGATAAAGCTGGGAAAGTTGTGCATCGACTCTCTGGGAAGTGGCATGAAAGTTTATACTGTGGGACAACTTCATCTTCAAATTGCATATGGAGAGCAAGTTAGTGATCAGAATGGCTGACGTACAGAAATTGAGATCCACTTGAGAATAAGCTTACTGTTTTCATCTCTTCACTAGCCTAAATTTCTTTTTATTTATCTGTAGAATATTAGATTTTTGTCAAGCATTTAAAATTTAGACCAGAAGAATACATAATTTAAATAGTATGGGGAACTTAATGCTATGTTCTTCTGCATTTTCTCAATTCTCTCTCATTTTCATATCTGGTCATGAAGTGGGTATTGAGGACTCTAGCAGGAAGGAAATTTAAAAAAAAAAAAAAGGAACAAACCCCTCCACTGCTTGTGTAGAAAAGTGTCATGTATTTCATGTGTTAAATATTGGAGGATAGCCCACAAAACTCAGTTCTGTAATGACAGCCATAACTGAACTCCTCTCAAACTTGTGGGGTTTTTTCTACTGTAGTTTGAAAAAGCATTATTATAATAGCATAGCCTTCATCACAGTTGTGCTCTGATTCAGCTGAGAGAAGAGAAATCTGTCTCGTTGCAGTGTAATTATCAAGGGGCATGTTCTTTTTCGTCACATTATTAAAAACCTCTTGTTCCCCGAGAATTGAGACCATGGATCAGGGGAAAACAAATTACTGAAGGGAGCTTGGAATTTTACTTCTAAAGAAAACAGCATTTACTTGAAGTTCTGAATGTACTCTTTTCTTATGTAGATCCAATGCCTAAAGATTATGAACAGTGGTATGGATTTACTCAATTTGCACTGGAGTTAAATGAACTGGACCTGCAAACTAGATCATTACTTCCATCCACTGATACACGTTTTAGACCAGACCAAAGGTAAGAAGTTTTAACTCTTAAATATTTTCTTTAAATAGTTCTTAATCTTCTGTAGACTCACTTTACCCTAAACTCAGACTATTTTGTGTAGATACCTGTAGTGTGTTTCTATTTTTACATTAATGTCCATTTGAAACAGACATTTTAATCATTTATCAAGAGATAGTCTAGTCATTATGGACCAGTGTTTCCTAAAATTGGCTCTCGGAGGCTTCTAGATAACTGCTTTTCCAAGGATGTTAAAACTTCAATACTTCAGGTACTGGATGTTGAGCATACAGTGTTTGAATAACCAAAAACCAGATACTTGAAATTTCTTTCTGCAGTTGAATTTCTACTGTCTGAAACTTCCAAATAGAAGAATCTAATATACCCATGACTGAGCTGGTTACAAGAGTTAGTTTTCCTTAAGTGCTTTTTGATAATGCAGTTGTCTGCAGGTGTAGCTGTTTACCTTTCAAACACTGCGAACTACCTGCTGTAAGATGGGGGACGAAAGCACCAATCATGTCTCATATCACTGCTTCTGCTGTAGGTTTCTAGAAGAAGGGAATATTGAGGGAGCTGAAATACAAAAGCAGAGGATCGAGCAGCTACAGAGAGAACGACGGAAGGTGCTGGAAGAAAACAATCTGGAGCATCAGCCTAGATTTTTCAGGTACTATATAATAATCAGCATATATTACCATTGAAATTCCTATTATAGATCTGATTCTGAATTATCATACAGCAGGTGCCAGTTTTTTCCAGGTTTATTCTAGGTACTTGGTTTTTATTCTTTGGTAATGTAGTGTGCTCCAGACTTAGTTAAAACTCAGAATTATATACTACTTTTTTATTAGTACATCCCTGAAATTTTTTTTTTTTAAATTTTTTTTGCCTTCGTGGCCATTGATACCTAGTCTACATTTTAATTTGCCTGAGTGAATGTAGCATCTTTGATTCTTTCAAGCAAAGTGAAGTGGCTGGATTTAGCTTAATTAGTTCAGTCCCTGCTGAACTTCTGTGGAAAACAGTGGGATTGCCTGGTGTGGAAGTGTGCTGAGGTGGAGCCTTTCATTTCCAGGACTGTTTTTGAACAGGTTTCCCCTATTTTATGGGAAGAGAATTATCATTCTGAGGGCACTTTATCTCTTCCTGTTGTAAATCAATTAAACAGGAAACTTCAGCCATTGAAAGACAAAAATGAATGTGTGTGGTCTTTTGCCGTCCAACTTCTCTGTTCTCCTGCAACGGAAGAGTTGGATCCAAGACGAATGCTATACGGGCCTATATATCACAGTTAACAGAATGGGATCCTATTTTTTTCTGGATAGGTATATACTGTACCTTTGAGGAACACAGAAATGTTTAAAATAGGTATAAATAGATGCAAAAAGGGAATGGTTCACAGAATCNAGGATGCCGTTGGCCTTCTTGGCTACCAGGGCACACTGCTGGCTCATGTTCAGTTGACTGTCGACCAGTACCCCCAGGTTGCTTTGTGCCTGGGCACTGTCCAGCCACACTGTCCCCAGCTTGTAACATTGCAGGGGATTTTTGGGGCCAAAATGCAGAACTTGGCACTTAGACTTGTTAAACTTCATCCTATTGGACTCTGCCCATCCATCCAACCTATCCAGGTCTCTCTGCAGAGCCCTCTTTCCTTCCAATAGATTGACACAAGCTCCCATCTTAGTGTCATCTGCAAATTTACTGATGAGAGACTCAATACCCTCATCCATGTCATCAGTAAAAATATTGAATAGAACTGGTCCCAGCACAGACCCCTGAGGGACACCACTGGTGACTGGCCGCCAGCTGGATGCAGCACCATTCACCATCACCCTCTGGGCCCGACCATCCAGCCAGTTCCTGACCCAGCAAAGAGTTGACAAGCTGGTCTGACAAGCTGGTGAGCTATCTCACCACATGCCAATCACACCTACTAAAGAGAAGCAAGTGTTCCTTCCAGCAGGATAGAGGCAAAGTCTAATACTTTGTGATTGTCTATTCACAATGAGAATTGAGAATAAAGATGAGGATTTGAATCCTTACAATGAGGATTTGAAAACTCAGATTTTTGCTGTAGATTTAAGTAATGGAATAAGGAATTTAATTACTATATAGCAAAAGTATTAGAGAAGATATGAATTAATGCATTTGGCTTTTCAATAGTTATTACTCTCTGCCACAAATCACAAAGCTTGATTTATTTAAAAGAATAACTAGCTGTTGTGCCAAATATGTTGTGCACTAGATTGAAAGCAGACTGATTCCTCAGCTCTTGGCTGAGAACTATAGGGTCTTTTTATGCAGTAACTCTGGTGAATCTCTTTGGACAAGTAAAAGGAAAGTTTCCCCTCAAAGCTGCCTTTGAGACTGTTGTGGTTTTAAGTAGCCAGAGTTTTTTATTAGCTGGGGGGGCCTATGAGACAGGCTTCTTTAAGAAGCTGAAGGAAATTTCTTCATTGTAGTACAGCTACTGTTAGCTAGCCAAGGTCAGCTGGTAACACCTCTGTGATAACATATTTAAGAAGGAGAAGAAAAAAAAGGCAAGGCAGAACATCATGGCCACTTAAGGGAGAGGAGAGTGAGAAGTTTGATTAACACCAAGGTTGGTGAAAAGGAGAAAAAGAAGATGCCTTAAACACTGGAGAAGCAGAGCAGCATTTCTTGGGAGGACTGGTGGCCCATAAGAACCTACACTGAAGCAGCCAAGCAGCACCTGAA
>WEIV01000358.1:41868-58241 GCA_013390005.1 Calyptomena viridis | reverse complement strand
GAGATCATCATGTCCAACCCATACCCTAACACCATAGCTCAGTAACTAAATGAGGGCACCAAGTACTATGTCCAGTCTTTTCTTAAACACACCCAGTGTTGGGGCTCCACCAACCACCTAACCCCGGGCAGGTTATTCCAATACTTTATAATTCTTTCTGTAAAGAACTTTTTCCTAATCTCTAACCTAAACCTACCCTGGCACAGCTTGAGACAATGCCCTCTAGTTCCATCTGTTGCCGCCTGGTGAAAGAGACCGACCCCGACCTGTCTACAACCTCCTTTCAGGAAGTTGTAGAGAGCAATAAGGTCGCCTCTAAGTCTCCTTTTCTCCAGGCTGAACAACCCTAATTCCTTCAATCTTTTTTCATAGGGCTTGTGCTCCAAGCCTCTTACCAACTTTGTCGCCCTCCTCTGGACACGCTCTAATAAATAAACCTGAGCTGTAGTTTTAAGTACTAAGCACTGGCATATGACAGTGAAATATGAGTGTTGATCTCAGCTGAATGTTAGGCTACCAAGATGCATCTCTATTGCCCAGTGCAGACATACCTATTTGGCTCTCCAAGTTATATTGGCTTGTTTGCAGGTTGTAATGAGTTGCACTGCACCTGGTTCATAGGCTGGATTGGGTATCTGTGCATAGCACTACACTGCTTTACACAGCATATGTATGGAAAATATAAGCTTTACTTTTAAGACATTTGTTTAATCTTTGATAGGAAATCCAGCGATGACTCCTGGGTGAGCAATGGAACCTACATGGACCTTAGAAAAGAACCTGGTTTTTCCAAACTGGACAATCCTGTCCTCTGGTGAAAGAGGAGCTAAGTGAAGATGTTCTGTGCTGTGTTCTTAGGTCTGTTTCAAAAGACGTACAAGTAAAATATAACTATATATATCTATATATACACACACACATATAGTATATGTGTGGGGTGTGTGTATGTGTGCAAATGTGCATATCTCCAGAATTGTGCTTAATTTAGAATCTGGTAATTAATTTGTTTCCTTTACTCGACTATTGCAATGATTGTTTGAATGTATAAATACCCTAATTTCTTTTTATAAAATATTTAATAAATAGTACTGAATGTTAATGGCGAGAGGGAAGAGAGGAGCTTTTACACTACTTTTTCAATGTGTAATAACATCAGTTCTGAGTTAACTTATGCCTTATTGAATTGCATTGGAGACAGTAGCATCAGCATCTCCTAGCTGTGCTGAGGAATCAGAGTGCAAGCCTTAGTAACTCGAACTGTAGGTTGGCTTCCACGGTGCAATGAGTAGTTCAGCTGTCTCCAGGCTGGTATAACTTGTTAAAACAGATTATCAGTTGGTGCTGGAGTCTGAGTATGATCTTTTGCTGCCTGTAGCAAAGATTTAAATAAACTTTTGTTTCTATTAACTTTCTTCTTAGCATTATGGAAGAGGTATTTCTGAGCTTACATCGGTGGTTCTACTGCCTTATACATAAACTGTACATGGTGAAATGTAGTGCTAGAAATTCAGGAATCGCCAAAGTTTTACACTGGGAAAAATTTCCACTTCAAATTTAGACTCTAACAGGGCAAGAGAAGGAGATCATTTGTATATACTGCTTGAGCACTGAGTAGATGAAGAAGCTCTCTCTTTTTCAGTAAGTGAAATCTATACAGAGCACGAAATCCTGTGCTTCCATAGCTTCATTTGTTTTTATTAACCTAAAAATTGCAACAGTAAGACTTTTTAAAATGTAAGCAAACTGATTGTTTTAAGCTAGAAATTTTTTCTTAGTATTTTGATATTTTCTACCTCTTAAGAAATAAACAACTTATTTAAGAACTTATATTTAAAAAATTACCATCTGCCTTATGGAGAAGTGTATGGAGTTCTTGATCTTCCTCTGTTTGTTTGTTATGTTCAGATAAATATTCAAGTGTCTTGCACTAAATCAATTGCATCCCTTTCCTGTAATTTTATAGGTATGGCTTGATTTATGAAGCTACGAAACTATAGGTCAGAAATTTAGCAGGAAACAAATGTAGCAGAAGCCGCACTTTTGAGTGGAGATTTTAGAGATTGGCAGTATTTGGGTTTTTTTTCCATCAAATTACAATGCTACAGTCATTAACAGAATAATCTGCATTCATATTTCTCTGCAACTCAAGCCTGATCCATGATTATTCAAATCTGTTCTGTGTCTATAACTCTGGCAACAGTGCAGTTTCCATTTATAGATCTATATCCTGTCACCACCCTCTTTTATTTTTCTTACGTGCCACTGTAACGACACAAAACACAAATGCTGGCATGTTAAACTGATTAATGACTGGAACAATTGGATTTGGAATGGATAAGGTAGACTAGTAGACTAGGTAGACTAGTAGCTTAGAAAAGCTTGCACTTTACTGCAATTGTGCTGCATTCTTCTAGAGAAAACCCATTAAAAATGCATCCATGTAGTATATATAACATGAAGGAAATACTGGAAAGGTTTTCCATTTTAAACAAAATCTGTGATGTCAGATAAGATGTCCATTTGAATTTTCTTTCTGTTACCTTGAAGCCTCATTGTCTCAGAGGCAGATGAATGCTTTTTTCACCATTTTTCACTTTGCCCAGGAACTCTCCTCACTATCATTTCAGTTATTTATTACCAAAGAAGTTAGCATAATTATTTCTATTTAATATGTCTTTAAAAGACTTGGCTACCATGCCAGCATCTTAAAACAAGGCAAGATTCACATTTATATGGAGACAAAATCTGGGCTTTGATTCCAAAGGAAATCTTAACCTCTGGGGGCTGCTTAGCTTTTCAAGGAAAATGAGGTTCTCTTCATAACTTGTTCTCTTCCTGTGTTTTATCCTTATTATATCCAGTATTAACTGTCAGAACTTGGCACAGGAAGGAGTTGATAATTGTAGTTATCTTTGCTGTTGGAAATTACCATTTATACTAAAAATAACATTCCTTTAACAACAAAACAGGGTAGGGGAAATAAAAAAAAAGCATTTAGACAAAGGAGCAAAATTTGTGGAGGATGCATTAAACTTACTCATTGTTATATTTGGCAACTACTGTCATACTGTTTCATCTACATACATATATATCAGATATATACCTGAATATACTGTTGGGTTTGTATATTCTGTGTGTGGAGGGGATTCCCCCATACTTTGTCGTATGACCTTGTAGTTAATAGAATCTGAAATTAAAGAATTAGAGGCCAAAAGGCAAAGTAAAAAAATTGTAATGCATTAAAATGTTAAACAAAACAAATCTCATATTGGGTATTTGAGTCATGATTTTTGAGAAATCAGACTGGCAGTGTTGCCTTGCATCTTACAATCTAAACTGTCTAAAATACATGGGATTGATCACAAGAAGCATTGGGCTGAGCAGTGCCTTATACAAAATGAATATTATTAATATAAAATTATAAATTTTCATATCAAGAAGGTAAACTAAAAAATTTTAGTATCATCTCCAGAAAAAATACTGCCTGAGAATAGTCCAGGGCATTTCTTAAATGCATGAAACAAAATCACTGAACAAGTAATAGATCCTTTTCTAAATCTCTAATATGCACCTGCAAACATGATGTAATCAGTGGTGAATGATTCTCTGATCCCATGTTTCCAACTGTAATATGGTTTTCCCTGCTTACTTTTGTATGAAATAATTGAGTTTAGTTGTTAAACTCCTGTTCAACTGTACATTAAGAAGTGGAAGAAAATTGTCTTGATGTTACTTCTGTGTATTTCTGCATAAAAATATATTCATCATTCACAAATCTTAATATATTCTATAAAGTTATTCTTGGAAAATATGAAATGTTGGTAATTTTCTTCCCCAAAACTTCAGCTATGTTGATGGGTACAAAATATATATTAGCTTTGTGCAATATAACTAAGACAACTGTTGTTTTTAATAAATGACATTGAAGGACTTATTTCCCACTATTTCTATCCTGAATGGTAAAAAATCAGGTAACTTAACTGCTTTTTTTCATACACAGCAGTGATCCCCAAGCTGTGTAGCTCAGTGGATCAGTCTTAAAATTTCCTTATGACATTTGCCTGCTGTTATAGCTCTCTTATTTCGTGATTTTATAAACATCACTTAATATGATTTTGGAGGCCAGTTTGAGGAGCACTCATCCAGCTCAGCTCTTCCTTTCCTTGTGTATTTCTTCACAAAGTAAAACCCTCACTATAAATTTATGTCAAGGTGATGGAGCAGCTCAGGCCTTTGGGTGTTAAAACATTGGCTTAGTTTTCAAATTACAAAGCATAGAAAGAAAAAAAAAATCCAGGGAATTAGTGTTCATAGGAGCAGAAACCCACAGCTCTACTTCCAGATTTGCGGGCAGGCTTGACACTTAGTTTCTGAGTTTGGTACAATGTAAATTTGGGATTATGGAACAGCATCACTGGTTCAGGAAGCTACTCTGGGTAGCACAAAGTGCCCTTTATACCAACTGGAACTGGAATGCATCATAAATCATTGCATTTCTTTCTGAATCTGTTCTCTGAAATATGTGTGATGTTTTAGTTTGCCAGCACTGATCTACTTCTTTTAGATACTTTTTGAAATACAGATCCAGCAGTATGGATTTGGGTTCCTTATACAGAGCTTGGAAAATTAGGTACCTGGAAGGAAGACCAAAACGAGCCCAAATTTTGATAAGGAAACATCTTAGAGATCTGTTCTTCCACCAACCAGTTTTCTCTGAAGGACTGGAAACAGGATTACTGCTTTCTTTTAAAAGCTGGCTCCTGATGGATGCTGTGGTTGCAAACACAGTCACATTATTGCCTGGCAGTTTAGTGTTGAATCCAGATCACTGTGCAGAGAAGAACACTGATTAATATGGCCAGAACCAAGGCCCAACCAGGCACAGCTTTCAGATTGCACAAAGGTCCAGTGCTGGTCTCAAAACAAGCAAGCAAACAAATCCCCTCCAAAAACCCAACCTAACAAAGACCTCGCCCCTTTCCATGCTCCCCCCCTAACCCTTTCCTTCAGCTGTTTACAGTCCTGTTTAGGTTTTCTTTGTGGCCCTTTATATCTTGTCAATGTCCCATTTTTCTCTTAATTAAAAAAATCTCTGATGAATAGGAAAACAGTCTATTTTAAGATGCTTTTAAATGATAAGTCATGCTTAAAACCTGTAGTTAAAATCTCTCCACATAAACATTGTGGCCTACTTCTGTATTTTTTCCTTGACTGTGGACAAGACTTTCCTCCCACTTGCACTCTGGAACCAGGGTAGCATGCTGTGGAAATGTGCAGCTGTATCTGCTCAACATACTCCTAATTATTAGTGTCCTTGAATCTGCTTTTGTCTAAGTCTCTTGTGTTGTCTCTCCAGATGACCAGCTTGGCAGAGCAGGAAACTTTTGACATATCTTACCTCATTCAATACAGCTTTTTTTTTTTGTATACAACTCATACAGTGGGGGTAAGCTGAAGAGGAGCACAAAACATGGCCCACAATGCATGTATGATAGAGAGACAGATGAAATCCAACTTTTCCACATAACTGAATACATCTTGCAAGGGCTAGAATTAGATGTTCTTATTCAAATGGATGATGTTTAAAATGAAAGGGGTTTTTTGGTTGAATGTGTTTTCATTCATACTTATGCCTACTATAAATAAAATTCACGGTATTCACTATCTCATTCTTTCTATTTTATAACTACTGGTGGGTGCAACTTACACCAGCAGCCATGGGTTCATAAGAAACTGCACATTATATGGCTTATCTGTTGAAACTTAGTAAATGCTGTAACATATCACCAAATACATTATTGTACTGCTCAGTTGTTAGATACTGTTCTTGCTGAAGCTTTTGAAAGCAATAAGAGAAATTTTCCACATAAATAGATGCCATATATTAAAGGATTACTTTAAATGGTTCTTTTATATATATATATAAATCATGGATTTGGTGTTTTTGTTGTATAAAACAAAACTGTATTAAAGCTTATGAGAATGTTTGGGAGGTTGATCCACAAGAGATGATGAGCTCCTTCAACTCCACACCTTGGAGATGGCTGGTATCTCTGAGAATCAGGCAGTCTTGTATTTGTGTTACACTACTGAAAAAACATGCCACATGTATGAGGTATTACATATGCAAAGCTGCTAAATGCTGAATTCATTGTTTGTTTTGATAGAGCATTAGTGATTTCAAAATGAGGAATGGTGTCTTACGTGTTAGAATTATCACTGACTTTCAGATTATCACCAACTTTCAGATATTTGAGAAATCTTTCTGTAGTCCGGACCATTCCTGGTTTTTGCTTCATTTACTCCAAAAATTTGTAACAATGTTGGAGTACCTTGGTGTGCAATTTGGTTTATTATTTTTGTCTCTGTAACCAATTTAGTTGGATGTTAATAAATCACACTTGCAAAAGGTCATAGAGCACCCTTTTTGTCAGGGGTTGTAAGCACCTTTCTTCAAAGGTTATTAGTGACAGCTGAAACAAGTCTTGCTGCTGTAGTGATCTGTGCTTTTTACACTTTCTAAAATGGCAAGTAGGAAAGAGCTTCCATCTGCTGGAAGCCTTATTTATCACTCTTACAATCTGTCTGGTAGTTGTGCAATGTTCCAGTTGTACTGCTCTGTACAGCTCTGCTGCATGGCTATTGTGCCAGACGCTGGGGCAGGGAAAGGGCTGTTGGAATCCATTTGCAGCTGGAAGTTTATTCTTAAAAGCAGTTTAAAAAACTGCAAAGAAAGGATAGCAACGTGGTGGTTTTTGCTTTAGAGATGGTGATTCAGGACAGCTCTTCCAGTCAGAGCTCAACTGTGTCTCACAGTCCTGCCATATGTGTATAAGATGCAATAAGGATGGACTAGGATCTTGAAAAATGTGGGAGTACAATGAGTGTAATTCCTGACCAACCTGAATTTCCTGACTACAGTTCTGCAGCATTTCCCAGGCTCAGTGTCTACAAAGATTTGGTGGGAGGGAGCATGGAGATTCCAGGAAGAGGTGGGAAACCTGGACCTATAAATCTGTAATCACACAAAATATCCTCAGCTGTTGTACATGGCAGAATTGGGATAGAGGACAAAAGAAAAACAGCTTTTATAGTGGGCAAGAATTAGTTCCTGTTTTTTAAAATCCAGCCATTTTGATCCTATTGGGTTAAAAACTTTGGAACTTTCTCATCATGTCAGATTTATTTAATGCTGATTTATTTAATAGAGACTTAATATAGTGTAATTGGTATCTGAAATAACAAGTACTTAGTTCAAGTTACTGGAAAAGTCACAGTTTATAGAAGCAGTAATTTTTTTTTCATAATTATAAAAGATGGTATGGGGTGCTCATTATTGGCACCCTAATCATGAACATGGAGGGCAGCAGGAACTTCTCTTACACAGAAATGGATATGGAGTGATTATCTCATTACTGCCTCTCTGCCAAGCACCCACAGTGTGGTCAGAGCTACCCAGACAGAACAGGCTGTTCTCCCCTTCAGAAGTGCAAGGTAAACTTGGCATGTATAGACCCTGCATCCAGTTTGTGTTTAAGCTCAGTTATCTGTTCATTTACAGTAATCTCTATTTAAAAGGCATTTTGCTTACTGTAAAATGAGTCAAACACTCTAGTGTGAGGAAAAGCTGACAGCTGAGCAAAGCTTGCTCTGCATAGTAACCAACATATCTTGGCTTTTTTGGGGGAGGGTGTTTGTTGTGTTTTAATGCCTGTTACATTTCTTTCGTGTTGAAAACATTGCTCTCCATCCTCCATTTATTGACTTTTAACTTAAACCCCTCTGGTGTAGCAGATGCATAAGAATTTGTAGGGTTACTCTGTATTTTTAAATTGAGTTAAAAGCTGGTCAGATACCAAATTCTGCTGTATACTTATAAATTAATATCTTTGCTTACTCTATACCAAGATAAATATTTGAAGAAATATTTGAAATTACTATGTGTAAACTCTCATTTGACATAAATCAACATTGCTCTACTGAGCTGAGTATAACTGAGGCTTAAATGAACTGAGAATTTGGCTCTATGAGTTCATTGATGTAAGTTTTACAGACTCTTGAAACAGTAATAAATTTCTGGAACACAAGATGTTGTGTATAAATATCAGCTGATGTAATTTCACAGACTTCAGGAATTATTGCCTTTCTTTAAGTGTTGGGGCACTACTTCTCTTTGAGGATTTTTTTGAGCTGATGTTTCACTTGCTATTTTACTAAAACCAGTTATTAGAATTTGAAAATATGCTTTATTTTGCTTAGTTAACATTATTTTTCTTTATTGAAACTGCTTTATGAAAATTATTTTCCTAAATTACAAATGTCTTACTTTTTAATTTGTATTTAAAAAAAAATAAGGACTGCAGTAAGTCTACTTTGAATTACTGCAGTACATGCCTTGAAAAATCCTCTTGTCCTTAGGTTTTTATGAGGATATGTCTGCAGTGCCTAAATTGCTGCCTAGAGCAAGGAAGATTATGTAGATTTATCAATAGATGAGAACCTGTCTAGTAGCAAGAGAGATTTACTGTTTTGTTTACTCTTAGATTTGTTATCATTTCAGCAACTGACAGACTGAAGATGGAGTGAAGTCAAGAAATCATCCTAATTGCATTCATCGTTTGTTACTTGCACTTCAGTATCTGAAACAAACCCTGTGAAGGAAACTAGGCTTTTTGGATGGAAAAATCAATTTTCTTATGAAGTTCAAAATTAGCACACCAAATTCTTAAGTCCTTTGGTGGGACTAGAGGATGGTGAGCCTAGCCCATCCTTAACCTCTCCCCTTTCATTTTGGAGACAGAGTAAAGCTTCTGTTAAAATTGATGGAGGGTAGAGAACTCAAGATATTATATTCTCACCTTTTGTAAATATCAGGAACTGGAAAAGATATCTGGATGTGCCACATTGCAAGAAAGGCCATAGTAGGAGCTCCACTGTATTCTACATAGCTGCAAACCTTCCTGAAGCTGATGCTCATGTGAATGCTTTGGTCTTGATACCAGCAGGAGTTGGTTGTTTGACGTGACGGGGGAAAGGAATGAGAGGAAAGAGTATATATTGTTGAAATACGATTCTCAGTGTTTAAGTGTGCAGTTAGGAGGTCCTAGCCAAAAGAATAACTGCAGTTCATGAGTTCCTGTTACCAGTTGCTCATTGTTTCCTTTCCTACTAATGCCTCCTCTCAGGACACAGCTGGTCCTCCTTTCTTAGAAACTGCATTGTTCACACTGTGGTGTGTTGGCAGTGGTGAAGCTGGACAGGAACTGCAGAAGAACCAACTAAGCCCCAGCTCAAAGCTGACTGCGACCAGTTTTTCAGGAGGAAGTGTATTCCCCTTTTCCAGCTGCCAAGAATACTCTCTTTGGCAGTCAAAAAGCCATCCACTCAAGGATGTTACAGATGCCATTCTCCCAAATCAATGTATCATCCAGAAAAACAAGGGCAGTATCAGCAAGGACACCAGTTTTAGCTCTGTGATAGAGCAAATAAATTACATTTTTAATTTTCAGAGCCAGCACTTTATTTCACCCATGAGGGTTTTTTTCCAGCATAATGAAGACCTGGTCTGCTGTGTAACTGCAATATAACAAATAGACAACCCAGAGTCGCATCACTCTATCCCTGGCCACCACCAGTACAAATCTGCAGCACACCACTGGTGTGTAGGGGTTCCCACTCTGTTCAGAAGGACAGCTGCAGCCTTTTCACAGAATCACAGAATGGGGGAGCTTGGAAGGGAACACAGTGTGTCATCTGGTGCAACCTCCCTGCTCAAGCAGGGTCATTCTAGAGCACATTGCACAGGATTGTGTCCAGATGGTTCTTGAATATCTCCCGTGAGGGAGACTCCACAACCCGTCTGGGCAATCCGTTCGGGGTGCGGTGACCTGCACAGGAGAGGAGTTCTTTCTCATGTTCAGGTGAAACTTCCTGTGCATCAGTTTCTATCCATTGCCTCTTATCCTATTGCTCAGCACCACTGGAAGAGCCTGGCTCTGTCCTCTTGTCACCCTCCCTTCAGACACTGACAGACATTGATGAGGTTCCCTCTCAGTTGTCTCTTCTAGAGGCTGAACAGGCCCAGCTCCCCCAGCCTGTCCTCGTAAGGGAGATGCTCCAGTCCCTTAATCACCCTCATAGCACTCTGCTGGACCCACTCCAGGAACTCCAGGTCTCTGTTGTACTGAGAAGCCCAGAACTGCACACAGTGCTTTTATATCTGCCAATCTGTTTTGACAGATCTCCTTTATGGTACCTGCAGTCCTTTTGGGTAATACTATTGCAAAATAAAAAAGGAACTCCCATGCAATTACCAGCCCGCACATTTTTCAGCTGCTTGCCAGCCCTTGCTGGCAAAAGAACTGTGTTCCTTTTCATCCTCCTCCCTTTAGTGGGGAAAACACAGGTACGTTCTTACCCCACTGCCTTTAAGACATTGAAAAGACAACACTTCACATGCTGAAACTAGGGAGCAGCAATAGCAAGCTGAAAAATGAAATGGCCTTAAGAAGAAACACAAGGCCTTAGTCTTGGTACCCAGTGGGGCTGAACTATCAGCTCTGTGTGAAGTGGGGTGGGTTTTTAACTTTTGTCCTCCCTTGTGCTGTGCATTTCTATAGCAGAAGGTGCAGACAGCCCCTAGCACATCCTGCTGCAGAGTCCTTGGGAAGCTGCAGGAACCTGACTCACCTTGAGGAGCTATGCAGCCTCACAGTTCCTCACAACCCTCTGGAGTCACTGGCTTCTTTGCTGTTTATGGCCTTCTCAATGCATCTGCTCCTTCTGTGGGCCATGGCCTGCTTCAAAGATCTCTAAACAAAATCCTCAATTTCTGTCTTTGTGGGCATCTAAAACTGCATTTGTTTTGTTCTGGAGAACCCCCTTTGAGATTGTCCAGGGACAGAAACTGAGCTGACAGTTAACAGGTAATGAGAAGGGGGATTATGGAGTTGCAAAATGATTGGGAAATAAAACAAAGGAGGCACAAAAACAAAAGGGAGAGAGAAAAATTGTTTTAAATCATAATAAAGCTATCACTACAAATGTTGTAGTAGACCACAATGTGCACCTGATGTTATTCAATGAAATATTAATGTTAGATTCTGAACATTTTGCAAGGTTTGACTAGGGCCATGCTCCAGTTCTGCAGCAGTGCAATACAAACACCATCCGCCTGGCTGCCTCCTGAGGGACTGCAATCACACACTGCCAATTCTTCAGAAAATTCTGCCCAAATAATTTGCTCCTGCAGTTGGATAGTGAGCTTTTTTGAGGATGCTTGTGCATACACATCCATTCAGAGGATGCAAGAGGAATTGCATGAAACAAAACAAACCTGGGGAGCTGGTAAAAGAAAACTTCCTTACAGCCAGCTTTCCTCTCTACAGGCAGCTTCGGCCATGGGCTCTTTCCCATGGATCATTTAACATCTATTGCTTTACGAATTTTGTCCTAAACTTTCTGTGTGTTCTTTAGGTATGCTTTCCTTAGCTCTTCCATTCACGTAACTTTAAGGTTGCCTATAAATAGCAAAATTAATATGAACTGCCCTAATTTTAGAGTGCTGTTTTTTATTGATCTGAAAATGTAACAGTAGAACAATTGAGTGGAAGTACAATTTGTTAAAACAGTGCCTATTATATAATAGTTTATAGTCAGTTGTACCTAACTGCCCATGTACTGGGTGCTGTACAACTATACTTTAAATAGTGCCATGTGCTGTACAGTTAGGTTTTAAAGAACGCTGACAGAGTGATTACAGTCTGTGTATGTGTGCAGAGATACAAAGATGAAGGACCTCATTTTTGGAGGCATAGTGACAGGTACCTTCTGTTTGCAATATTTTACTGTAAAATAAACCCCTAATATCCGTTATTTAAATGCAGTTCATCATTTCACTTTGTAGGTCCTGTTCCAACTGGCCAAGAACTGAAGATGGGGGGAAAAAAGAAGAAAAATTAAGAAGCATGGGGAATAAGCTTAATTTCAGATTTTACTACTGATGCATTTTTTAAACTTCTGTAGTTTAATATGGAAATTTAGTGTAGTGTAATGCTTTAAAAATAATTGTTTATATAGGACCTACATAAATGTTTGGTACTCCTACACAATAGTTTGATAGCCATTCCTTTTGGGTAATTTATAAGGAAGTTTTACCACTGAATAGCTTGAACAATATAGCAGCCAGATGGTTTTTGATAAAACATTTATGACACCAGATGGTTCATAATAAACTATTATGGAAAACTTTTGAGACATGCAAGTTATCTCTTCCTAAATCTTGATTTGTCATTATTGTAAAAGAAATATAGTTCTGTGGCTGCCATCTGATCTACAATTTAAAGTTAGAAGCACCAAATGCATGCGGATTCATGCAAACCTTCTCCATATTGTTATGGGAGACATCATAGAATCATAGAATGGTTTGTGTTGGAAGGGACCTTCAAGATCATCTAGTTCCAACCCTTCTGCCAAGGGCAGGGACACCTTTCACTAGACCAGGTTGCTCACAGCCCCATCCAACCTGGCCTTAAACACTTCCAGGGATGGGGCATCCATAACTTTCCTGGGCAACCTGTTTCTGTGTTTCACTACACTCTGGGTAAAGAATTTCTTCCTAACAGCTAATATAAACCTACCCTTTCATTTTGAAGCAATTCCCCCTCTCCTATCTCTAGAGTTCTTGATAAAGAGTCCCTCTCCAGCTTCCCAATAGCTCCCTTCAGATGCTGGATGGCTGCTATGAGGTTTCCACACAACCTTCTTTTCTCCAGGCTGAACGGCCTCAACGTTCTCAGCCTGTCTTCATACAGGAGGTGCTTTAGTCCCCCTGTCAACTTCATGGCCCTCCCATAGACTTGCTCCAACAGGAGGGCCACATTACTAGATGACTTCTTAGTTAACCCTAATCTATTAGACATGATCCTAGTCCACCTCTTCTGAAATTTTTTTTTTAAATGATGGGAAAATTATTGAATAATCAAAAGGTTTTCATAGGCAGATCTTTAAGAAGTTTCAAGATTAAGAAGATTAAGAAGTTTCAAGTTTAAGAAGTGTGCCTTGTGCCACAACACATGTACTCCAGAAAGGTAGATGTAGTACTTCTGCCCGTGCCAACACCAATCCTCAAGGCAATAAGTACTGAGTTACAGCAAACAGGTTACACCGAACACATCTGCCTCCTCCTGAATGTCAGCCTGGCGCTCTCCAGTGGTCCTTCCAAGGGACTAAAAGGTCCAGAAGCGAACTCTTGTTTTCCTCATACTGGTCAGTGAAGGCAGTAGAGATGGACCTCGCAAAACAAGATAGCCTCTAAATTGTGACCAAACTTATCCTACAGGCAAAATCTTCAGAGGTGTCACTTTCCCATCATGATTCAGAGCAGAACAGACAGAAACTCCCATGAGCAGGTAGGGAAATGCAGCAGAATGGTTTTCTGGCTCTGAACTCATACAGTCCCTCCTGGCTTCCTGCACCCTCCCACTCACCTCCCTAGGCAGGACACAGTCCCTTGCACTTTGCTAAGCCTGTCACTCGCTGCTGGCAGGGTGGCAGGGCTGGTGACAGCTGTAACAGCAGGAGAGCAAGAGAGCCGTTGTTTGCGACAGGAAATGTTTCAGAGGACTGAATGGTGTAGGCAAAAGGGACAGAGCATCTCACCAGAACAGGAGACGAATTTTAATGTGAAAGCCAAATGAGGCTGGTTAGTTGATTTGAAAGAAATACAGAAACAAACAAATAAAATGCTGCTCAGAGCTTTTATTCTTACAAAAGGAAATGGGGGAAAAAAAAGAAGTTAATTCCTTTGTTGGTAATTTGGCTTATGTTGCTGGATACCTTTAAAAGGATTTGCTACCCCAAATATCCTTCTCTTCTAAATAGAAGCCCAAAATAGTTCACACTTTCTTCCCACTTCCTCCACAGAATTGAGGCCAGCATGAAGGTTTTTAAAAAAGCCCAGCATGCAGCAACAGAGACCTTTGGATGACCCCTGGTCGCCTCAATATACTGGCAAAATTTGAGTGAACACTTTCTAGCCAGTCTAGATGCAGCCTGAAACAACACATTAATGGCTACAAGGCATTACATACCATAATAATAAATCTAATACTAAATGCTTATAGGATGCAAAGACCTTTTCTGTTCCTAGTAGGAATAACCATTCTGCAATGCTGACATCTTGTGGCAGCTTGCTCAGTGATTTCTTATCTTGAATATCACACCTGAGGAATTTCACACAGCCATGCTCAGAAAGCATACGACTATTTTGTTGGGGTCTTTTTTTGTCTATTTCCTCCCTTTACTTACTTATCTAAATGAGATAGCCCATACCGAAACCAGTTTGTCCCAGAGGCAAAAATTTGTGGTTTTCTCCTTCTGCTCCTTCTGCAAGAGAATCTTCTCATGCAGGAGCAGTGAAGAAGGATCTTCTAATGCAGCAGTGATGCATTTCATGCTTCAGCTCAGGAGATGGAGCGTGTGGCAGATAGATTCCAGTACAGCCCACATTCAGAATCTGTGTTTCTCCGATACCATGTTCTCCCTGCTGGCATCCCAGCTGGTCACAAAGTAACCGTGGAGCTGTGAATTTTGGCTGTGCAGGGCACCTGAAGAACATCTCAGTGAAAACTGAAGGCTCAAAGTGGATGTTCAATCCTAAATGTCTCTTATTTGCAGCCGGTTTTGGTAACAGTCTTTGGAGCCTCTAAATTAATTGCTGCATAACCCCAAAAGCGTTTGCTAACACCCAGACCTATGTTTGTCTCTTCTAATGAGAAGCATCTGAAAACTATCCTGCATTAGTGTGTGTCTTTCAAGCGGATAGCAGATTTCTGTTCAAGATTTTTCTTTAAAACATGGAAATATTCCTGGTATGATCACCCTTTATTTGGTGTGTATGCAACTGCTGGCAATGTCCTTAACTTGGCTGACAATGTTCTTAAAGTGACTAGCAAGTTTCACTAGTCTTAAGTCCTCCCTCCTCAGTGAATATTTCCATGGTAATGTGGTTCAGTGCAACTTCCTGCCTTGATTTCTCAAAATATGCTTTAGCTGACTCTTGCATTTGAAATGGATCACACATTGCCACTCCCTGGAAAAACACATGATAGCTTATGAAACATGTGCTATTACTGGCCAGATTATTACTGGAGCTAGCAATTCTGCAGCTCAGTGTTGATCCTAAAAAGAGATCTCCTGAGGATATGTGGGTGCTTTTGCTCAGGATGAGGTTCTAAGAATGGAGCTTTATCATTTTTATTGGTTCATAAAAATGAAATTACCACAAATGCAGGTACTTAGTTCCATCCTGGCAATTTGTTCAAATTTCTGTAAGCATGTGCAACCCCAGAAGGGAAATCTATTTCATCATTCATTCAACAAGGGTGTCATCTGGGGAAATCGGGAAGGGGAGATGGATTAAAATCCACTGAAATTAATTGGAAGGTTTGGATATTGTATGTAGCTAAGGAAGAAATGTATCTACTTTAGTTATGTGCATTAACTGTCACCTCTCACCCAGGAAAATTCATTTAAGGATATTTAGCTATCAACTTGCCTTTGTTTCAAAGTCTGGGAGTTAGTCCATTAAGATCACATTAGGTGATGTGACACCTCACAGCCTTAAAAGCTCTCTTCTCAAACCATGAGGGAAGTACCTAGCCTGTGGCATAGTTCACTTGAAAAATATTTCTTTGATATTTATTATCTTGAAAAACTACTCCTTGGGTTTCTGCAGACTCATCTGTTTCTCATTGGATCGCTCCTTTGGCATCATAAAACAACCTAGTTGTTTTATTGTGTTGTGCTGTTTTCCGAGGGCTGAGATACGGTGATGGAGCTCAATATTTCATGCTGTGGTTCACGAACCTGCCCCACCGTGCTCCAATGGCCACATTTCTCATTTTCCACAGTGCCGCTGTTCAAGGTCCCTGTACTGGGGACCTTGGATTGGGAGCCTCCGTTCCGACCATGGCGGCTTCGCAAGGCCCACCCGCTAGTCGGCAACCTAAAGCCGCAAAGCCGCAGCCAAAGACGTGGGAGGGCTGTTGCTTCCAGCAGACTTTGCACTGGCCCTATGCATTTCTCACCACGGGCGACCCGAGACAGGTTTGAAAGGATGTCACAAAGATTTCCCTCTTAATCGCGTCACAGAACGTCGCTGTCAGGCAAACGCCTGCAGGGAAAGGCCTGTGTTACCTGCCCGGGCGCAGCCACCCAACCCAGCGGTCCCCTCCACTGGGAATGATCCAGCCCACACCGAGACCTCCCCCTGGGTGTCGGGCCGCTGCCCCCGCAGCGGGACAGGGCCAGCAGGGCCAGCAGGGCTACCACGGCCCCAGCCCCCGCCGCCACCCTCAGGGCCGACACCCTCG
>WEIV01000358.1:30583-41447 GCA_013390005.1 Calyptomena viridis | reverse complement strand
TAGGCCGCGTGGCCGCAGTTCCCGAGCGGGGCTTTTGAGGGGCGTTTAGGCGGGACCGGCGGGCGATGCGCGCTCGCCCGAGCCCGCCGCGCTGAGACGGGCGGGGCTTTGCTTGCCCAGGACAAAGGCGACTCGGGCCCCTTCCCCAGAGCCCTCGCACCCGGCCGGCAGCCCGGGAAAGGTGCCGCATCCCTCCAGGGTGCCCGAGCCGCTCTGCGGCGTCTGGTGTTTGGAGACATGTGCTGCACAGCCCTTGAGGCAGAAAAGTGGGCCACGGCCAGGGCTGAGAGCTATTGGATGTGCTTTTGGGGACCACATGCGTTCAAGGACTGAAATGCTAGACTTTGTGTATTAGTTTTTGTTGTGGGTTTTTTTTTTTTAATCATTAAAAAGGAGGTGAAAATAACTATAATGTTTTTTAATAAAGCACATAGCCTCCTTGTCACTTCCACGCTCTAGTTCCCTTTCAGTACAGACTGACTCCATTAGGAGTGAAAGGCCATTACCACTGCTGCACAGCAGGTAACACCTAACAGTTCTGACACCAAAGCTGCTGCCTGGTCCTCTTTGGCCTTCAGGGGCTGTGTTTCCTTAGAGCTTGGATTGACAAGGGATGTGCTGGCATTTGGCGATCCAATTGTCATCCTGTTACCTAATTCCCTGTGTACTGTGCCCAGTGTGCTGTGTAACCTTATGTTAAATGGAAAAAAAGGCATTTTTGCATTTTATGTAAAGGCTACAGAATCTAAGAAATATAAGGCAACTGCCGAGAACTTACTTTTGTACTGCAAGAGGTGAACACTGATTATTCATAAAATGTTGCTTTGGATAAAATGTCCCACTGTCTTGAGTTAGGGAGCTGTGATATAGCCAAGACACTGAGTGAGATAGGTTTGAGTTGCTGTAATTATCTTCATCTGATCCCATCCCTGTCATTGAATAGTCCTCCTGTAGCCCAGGTTCAGGCTAATTTTAAATTTCTCAGTAGGCAAGGAAGGTACTCCTCCTTCCTTTTCTGTTTTCATGCCTGGCTGTCAATCTGCAGGGATGAACCCACTCTGACAGGCATTTCCTACCAACTTCGATACCTTCCCTTTTAATTCTATCAAACCAAGCACAGCTCTGTTAAAATTTCCAGAGGAACAAGCTCCAAAGGCAGAGTTTTCCTAATGCTGAGTCTGTAACTACTCCATGTGCATCCAGTCAGGATGCTGTTGATCCTGGTGGCTGCATTAAGTCCCTTATGTTGGCTAAGGGTGTATTCAGTTCTCTCTTTGTTTTGCGAACTACTGAAATGAGATATTTGAATCTGTTGTCCAATTTGTGTTAGAGGCACTATATCCAAAGAGACATCAACAGGAATTTGGATAGAATATTCTTGCATTGCTGGTACAGCTACACTAGCAAATATGCTCCCTGCAAAGCCATTCCCAGCACAGCAAAGTGTGGGAGACACTGATGTTGCCATTTTGAGACTGAAAACTATCCCTTCTTTCCTGCCTGGTGAGTCTTTCTAGTTCACACAAGCACTCTGTGCTCTTTCCTGGATGCTCTTTTTGCCAGTCAAAAGCATGATGCATGGGAGTGAAGGCAAAACAACATGGATTGGAAGTTTTATAGAATGGTGCAGTGGCTTTTCACATGAGATTTAGTGAGTGTGTAACAATGCCAGATATCAGGAATTGGTTTTTTCAATTTCTTGTATGATAAACTCCTCAGAAGTTGGTGGCCTTTTTCTTTTCAGAGATTATGTCCATGTGAATTGGCTGTGTAGGAAAGGGATCAGAATGAGTGAGCAGTCGTGTAAAGCACAAATGTCTGAAGAAGGTTGTGCTGGGGAAAGGCAGCTAATGCAGGCAATGAGAACTTTTTTGGTGGGCCCCTCAGTTTAGGAAGGATATTGAGGTGCTGGAGCATGACCAAGGAAGGGCAACAAGGAGGGTGAAGGGACTGGAGCACAAGTCCTGTGAGGTGCAGCTGAGGGAGCTGGGGCTGTTTGGCCTGGAGAAGAGGAAGCTCAGGGTTGATCTTACCACTCTCTACAACTACCTGGAAGGAGGTTGTAGCCAGATGAGGGTTGGTCTCTTCTCCCAGGCAACCAGTGATAGGACAAGGTCTTAAAGTATGTCATGGGAGGTTTAGGTTAGACATGAAGTTCTTTACAAAGAGTGATTTGCCATTGGAATGGGCTGCCCAGGGAGGTGGTGGAGTCACCATCCCTGGAGATATTTAGGAAGAGCCTGGATGTGGCACTGAGTGCCGTGGTCTAGTTGACAAGGTAGTGTTGGGTCAAAGGTTGGACTTGATGATCTTGAAGGTCTTCCAACCTAGTTGATTCTGTGATTCTGGTACAAATCAGTCATCTCTTTGTTTGCAAAATACAGTGTCCTGCAAAAGAAGTCCCAGGGATAAAGAAAATTAATTTTGGTTTGCTTTGGTTTGAGGTTTTTTCTTCTGCAGTGGAGCTTCATTGCTTTATTCTGTTGAAGTGTTCTCACTGAGGTTAAATCCAGGGAAATTAAAGCAGAGAAATTTAAGAATGCAAAAAATAAGTTCATCTTAGGAAAAGGTCAGAGAACAAGAAAGTCAGTGGAAATATTCCCAGTGCATATAGCTGAGGCTGTGCTGCAGGGTTTGTTGCAGCTGCAATTACAATGAAAGCCCCAGAAGATTCTTTGGTAAAATGTTATATGACTTTGACATTGCTCAAATCCTTTCAATGAAGGTGTTGTTGGAAAACACCCTTTGCTTGTTGCATAGACTAGCCATAGGCCATGAGGAGGTAGATACCTCAATATGAATTGATAAATACTGTGTGAAATATCTGAAATGGGATTTTGGAAGAACTAATAGAAAGGTAATTTCCATCTGCAAAAGCACTAATATCTTTATTCAGGTTTCCATTTTCTGTCCATAATCCTCAGTACTCACTGCAATATCAATTTTCATTTGAAGTCTGTTCTGTCTTACTTTGGCCTATATTTGTCATTGGCAAATCTAAGATCTCTGTGGAGCAAGGCAGGTAATTAATCATGAACATGTGGATACCCAGCTGAGACGTTTTAGGATCTTAGCTGAACTTTCCAATCAGTGTCAGCTGGGAGATTCAAAGGAACAATGCCAGATTTTAAAAAACCTCATTTAATTCTGGAGATATCATTAGCTCAAATAACACAGAGTTGAGAAAAGAGATTAGATTATTTAAAAGGATTATTAAAAGGATCAAACATTTTAATAGACTTGTATGCTTAGCTCTTGTGAATGGTGGTTTATACCATTTCTTCTGTGTGTTTAGCCATTTTCCCTCATTGAAAAAGTTCCTTGTAAATAACAGCAAAATGCACTGCTGGGGATAAATAAAATCTTACATGATAAGAGATACTGTTATTTTTTTAATTAAAATCATTGAAAAGCTACAGTAAGATTATTTGGCTGCTTAGTGGATATGAATAACAAATAACATGTTCAATTTATGTAGTTATGTAGTTATGCAAATGGAAAATAGAAAATTTGAAAGTATTTGAGATAAAAAAAGAGTTCATAAAATAAAAAATTAATTGAAGCTTTCCAGGGATGTAGTTGAGAAACAAAATGTAGTAACAAAGATGCCAGCTCGAGTATTTGTTGCTTTTCATAGAGTCATTTTTATTACCCTTCTATGTGTTTACTTACTATTAAAAGGATCAAGATAATTTGTGTGAGTAATACCTGATTACCTTATATGGAGTAAGACAATTTTATGTTAGGTAGTAAAAGAAGGATTGTTCAGGGCGCAGAAATCCTCTGCCATTGCCGCAGTGCTCTCCTCCTCCCAGCCAGTCTCTGTGGGGTGCTCATTAGCAGATGCTTTTCCCCGGAGTTTCAGGTAGGCTACGTAAGATTTTTATTCTGTAGTAGATTAATTACCTGTGAATGTTCCTTTTAACTAAAATTCTTTTGTTAGTTACTGTAAAAGCTTTTTTACTTTGGGATCACTTTTTTGAACTGTCATTCCCAGCACAGAGTGGAGAAGATTGGTTGAAAACTCTCTACCTGTTCCTGCATTAGTACCAATACTATGAAGAACTTCTTAAAAAAAAAAGTGACAATGTAAATATTCATGCTTTATAACTATAGCTGTTTGAAAACATGTATTCTTTCAGGCTTTAATTGATTCTTCAAGATGTTTGCAAAAGCAACAAAGAATTTTGTGAGAGAAACTGACTGTGGAGGTGACTTGATCCCTGTGTCCCACTTGAACGCCTCAGACAAGCTACAGCTTTTGAGTTTAGTTACGAAGAGGAGGAAATTCTGGTGCTGGCAGAAGCCCAAGTATCATTTCTTGACAGTCACCCTGAGTGATGTGCTTACTGAAGACAAACCGATAAAACCAGGTAGAGCCATGCCAGGACAGCACTGTTACTGCAGATAAAAAGAATACAAACCCTAATCTGTTTTGTTATTATTTTCAATCGTGTTACTAGAGGGCTCCTTCAAGAGGAGTGCTCTGAAGTGTTCTCCATCTGTGGATATGTTATGAATGCCTCTTTTCTCACTTGACTTATCATTTAACTAAAACCGGTAATAATAAATGTTTGTTAAAAAAAAAAAGGAAGTTTTGCGTGTGTAGGCTACTGAAATTGAGTGCTGAATGGTGTCAGGTTGTACAGTCCTACTGTTTAATACCAGTGCTGTCTCCAGCCACAGGAACTCCCCTGGAATGTTTTTGAGGGGTTCTGGTACGTCTTAGTAGTGTGAAATTGTACTGTGCTCCAGGTCAAAAAGCAGTGACTAAACAATATCTAGTTGGTGACAGAATTCCAGATACTTGCACAGGCCAGGACAAGCAAGTTTTACCACTGCTTCCTTTTGTCTTGCACGGACTTTTAAAAGTGATTGACCTTTGTATTTCTTCATCCAGCTGCAACAGTCCTACCCAGGTTTAAGGATTAACAAGATGGAATCCCATATTTCTGGACATGTTGCAATTCCATACAGGAGAATAAATAAGTCCATAAGTTGTTAACTGTAGCTGGCTTGGAAGATTAGCTGATTCTGAGTCAGTTCTTTGGTTTATAGGTGTATAAAATTCAAACAGTTGGATACTTCCATACAGGAACAGCCCTGTAATGAGATATGCCAAGATAATGCCAAAATACCAACCCTATTTTACAAGCAGATCTGCTCTGTAGCTTTTTTTGTGGCTGAAATAAGATCTTTCTTTATAAATCTACCATAGCATCTGAGCTCAGTGTTTCAGTCACCTTATGTTTTCCTAAAATGTCAAAATATAAAAGATAGCCGAACAAAGATGATGAAAACATGAAGGAAGCAGAAAAAAGAGTTGCAGAGCTGTAAATTTCATTATTTGCTTTTCAATACCATTCCTTGCCTTCACTAACTTGTCATATTTTCTCTTAAGTATCTGCTTTTCCAATCACTTCAGGACCGTTTCAGCATTTCCCTTCACAGGTAGAAATTACTTTTATTGCTTTTCTAGTGATTGTGGAGTCTGACTTTGCAAAATATATGGGGAAGTTTGAAGATTTTGTTCAAGGAAGTATTGAAGCATCATTTGTAAGGATCAGCCTGGGAGCTGGAGGGAAGGGCTATGTGGAAAACCAGTCCTCGTTTGGAAACCTGAGGAAGCAGGAGATTGACTTGCAGCAGCTTATGAAAGATGTGAAGGACAGGTATGTTTCTAATGTGGGCATTGTAATGGCCAGGAGAGGTTACTGAGCTGAAAAGACTTGGGACACCTGTGATTGCTGAACAATTGATTCTGTAGTGTTGCCATAGCTAGAAAATTATTTTTATTGCCATCTCTCATATTCAGGTGATAAATCACATATACAAAAATTTAGTTTTCTGTATTTCAAAATCTTGGTGGTCAAACTTTTGCCTTTCATTTTAAAACTTGTCTCTGTAATCTCGTCTTGCATATTTGCACGAATATGTTACCCCCTTCTTGGGGGACTGTACTGAGGTAGCAGTCTGGAAAAACTGGATCAGTTTCTCTATGTTGCTGGAGCAAATGCTACAGAAACTGAATTCAGAACTACTAATGTTCTTGTAAGCAGGCTTTGTAATTGTGTGTGTGAGCAACTGTGCTAGAAAATTGGTTTATTTGAAGTTGAAGGAATAGTAAAGGTGAGCAAGCATGGTCAACACGTTCTACTAGTTGAAAAAATATAGATCTACTGCTTTTTTGTTATACCCTCTAATAACCAAGGGGAACCATATTCTATATTTTTCAAGATATGCAACACTTCCTCACTGTCCTGTTCTGAAATTGGATTTATTTAATGTTGCAATAAGACAGTCATGGACCAAAGCCAGCTGACAAGTCCAGGGTCTGCTCTGTGTGGCCAGTCCTGACTCATGGGAGTTGAGGGTGGTTAGGTTGTGACAGCATTGTGCTCTAAATCTGTAGTAGGGGGTGCAGTGCATTTTGATAGCCTTTGCTGATGCTCTGAAGATGAAGATGGTAGGTTTTTGTTATCAGTGCAGAAGTTGTCAGAAGCAGTGTAAATTTGCTTTAGATACACTGATGTTCTAGAAATAATCAATTCTCCATTTTCAAGGGAACAAATGGTGTTCTCTTTATTGTGATCATTCAAAAGTCAATAAATTCATTCTAATAAGGCACCTTGCTCTCTTTGTACTAAATGCCTTTTTAAAGGAAAAAATACTGGGCTAAGTGTGTGTACCAAGCCGGTAAAACTAATACGCATTTAGTATCAGGAAAATTGTGTCAGTCAATATTTAGAATCTTGTTTCTAGCACTAGAGTGCTTCAGAGAAACCAACTAGAGTAACTTCAATTTAAATCAGTAAGATTTTAGTTTTCTGAAGTTACCTGCTCTGTTTACACAGAGTCCACCCACAGTGAATCCGCCCATCTCAGGGTTATAATCCTTAGTGTAACTGAATACTCAGAAATATATGATATTCTTTTGAGTTTGAAAATCAGTAGCTCTATACCAATCTATAGTAACTCTAAATGAGGTTGATGTGTGTGCCACTTTATGCAAGGAGCTAGTTCTCAGTTCATAGAAAAGATGCTCATAGCTTATTAAAGCTCATGATACACATTGTATAATTGATATGAAGTCAGTCTGCCTTCTGCCAGGTTACTGAAAATGATGAGGGTAGCAGAATTTGGGGGTTTTTTTCTTCAGCATAATGCAGAGGCTCACTGGAAATTGTGACAATGCCTTGTAGATTAAATTCCTCTTACTTGTTCATAAATATTCTATGATTTATGATTGATCGTGTCCAAGCTTCAAGCTTTCATCTCACTCATGGAGCAGTGTGTAGAATTCAGGAATGCTGGTGTTTACAAGTTAGTGATTTTTGGGTGCAAATTGTCATGGTGCTAAGAGGATGTTTGCCTGTCAGTCCCTGTGAAATGAGAGTCAGCAAAGTGTTCTCGATGTCATTAAATGATACATGGTGCTTGTTTGATCAAGCATTGCTTCATTTATTATTTCTACATATATAGCCTAATTAAGTTGCGTTTTAAAAATGTTCTTGTATTAGTCTGATTAAGTCAAAGTTGCAGATAAATAGCAGAAAACTCTCAAAAGTCAAAGCTGATATGCCTTTTAAACTAAGTCATATGAGTCTTCAGAGTTCAGCAAGCTGGAATTGCTCAGTGGCAGCAAATCGGTTTTCTGTCACTTCTTAGGTGAACTTTCTGAAGGAGAATCCTACTGATCTTTTAATTAGATTCCAGATGCTGCATTTGCTCCTTTTTCTTAAAAGGGGTGACAGCTGAAGGATGCGGGGTGAGATCCCTCCTGGTTTGCAGAAGCAATGACATTGTAAATGCAGAACACACTTATTAACATACTATGCAATATTAAAAAAAAAATACTTTTAGGTACATAAACGTGACATTTTTCATTTTATATTACTCTTGCTTTCATATTACATTGTGCTTGCTAGTTCACAGAGTAACATACTGACTTCAGGTCAGAGTCCTGTGCCTTTAACTCAATTGGATTGCTATGGATATAAGAGTATATTCCATCTTCTGTTTAAGGCTTTCAATACTGTCTGCCATAAGGACCTCAGAGAATTTAGTGAAGTATGGGCTGGATGAGCAGACAGTAAGATACATTGAAAACTGGCTGAATGGCTGGACCCAGAGTGTATTGATCAGTGGTACATGATCTAGTTGGAAGCCAGTGACTAATTGTGTACCCCAAGGGACAGTGCTGGGTCTAGTCCTGTTGAACATCTTCATTAATCATCTGGGTGATGGGATCAGTGAGTGTACCCTCATCAAGTTTGCTGCTGACACAAAGCTGGAAGGGGAGTGGCTGATACACCTGGAAGAGGGTTGTGCTGCCATCCACAGGGACCTGGACTCGCTGGTCTGGTGGGAACCTCATGCAATCCTACAAAGGGTGGTGCAAAATGCTGCATGTGGAGCAACCCCAGGCATCAGTACATGTTCGGGGCTGATCAGTTGTAAACCAGCTTTGCAGAAAAGAACCTGGGGATCCCAGTAGACATTAGGTTAGATATGAGCCAGCAATGTGCCCCTACTGCAAAGAAGACCAGTGGTATCCTGGGCTGCATGAGGAGCATTGTGAGCAGGCTGGGGGAGGTGATCCTTCCCCTCTGCTCAGCACTGGTGAGGGCAGACCTGGAGTACTGTGTACAGTTTTCTACTACAGGGGGAGAGATGGACATACTGGAAAGAATCCAGTGGAGGGCCACCATGATAATGAAAACACCTGGAACACCCTACGTTTGTGGAAAGGCTGAGAGAGGTGGGGCTGCTTAGCTTGGAGAAGAGAAGGCTTGGGAAGGGGGATCTTACTAGCATATATAAATACCTGAAGGACAGATGTAAAGAGGACAGAGTCAGGCTCTTTCAATGATGCCTGGAGACTGAGCAGGAGGCAACTGGCACAGTCTGAAACATAGGAGGCTTTGTCTGAACATCAGGAAACACTTTTTCATCATGAAGGGTGACTGAGGGTTCACACAGGTTGCCTGGGGAGGCTGTGGAGTTTCCCTCCTTAGAGACATGATCCTAGGCAGATTGCTCTAGGTGACCCTGCTTAAGCAGGGGGTTGGACCAGATGACTGTTCAACCTCAACCATTCTGTGTTCTTCCCTCCAATAAAAAAGATTATGAGGAGGTTGTAATCTCTATAGTTCTCATGGATTAATAAATTTACTTGTTTGTTTTTACCATTTCAATACAAGTCATGTGAGGTGATTGAAAGAGTAGTTCTGAGAGGACAGTGACAGCAGAGAGAAATCAGACCAAGTGGCAGCAGTCAGTCAGTTCACATCAGCTGCAGGAAAAATTGTCACTCTTACATCATAGGATGTGAATGACTTGACTCTACGATTAGCATATAAAGAAAGTGACAGAGTGAGGTCTGGTAGATTTTGCTCCATGACACTCATCTAGAGGTGTCTATTAGAGCAGGATCAAAGCCGGGTGAAGGCTCTCATTGTGCACCAAGTAGCACTTATATGGAAGACATCAGACTATTGCACATTAGAAATGTAGTGGAGGAGAGGCTGTGAGTGTGGGCTACCCATGTTTCCACAGTCGGGAGAGGAGGTGTGCTGAGCTGACATATTGCCCAGTGCAGAACTGGGTAGTTTGGACTAGTGAAAATCTGTGCAGGCAGACAGCAGTGCTGAGTTCAGTGTGAGGATGGAGAGTGCTCACAGCAGAACCATTCTTCTTGATATTTGTAGTAAGTTGGCAAGCATCTTGCTTTGAGGATTTGGGATGGGTTACTGAGAAGACTAGACAGGTTTTAATGGAAAAATGTTCCTAAGGCCTCTCCTTTGTGGACAGTTAGGTCAAATTCTGCACCCTAAAGGAAAGACCCTCAGTCTCAGCAATGGGGTTTAGAGCAGTGTCCTGCTTTCTGCTCTAACGGTGAGAGTCTGCTCTACTGCCAGGTGTTGTCTGTTTTCTCTTGTCTTCATTTGATTTCTGCCTTTCTCCCTTCTCTTCTGCCTCCGGTCTGCAGTAAATTGCCATTGTGCCTCTGTCGTCCACTGCTTTCCTCATGAAAGAAGAAGAAAAAAGTTGAATGAAGGTGAAGGAAGTCTTTGGATTATAGGAGAATGGAAGTGTTTAATCCAGTTAAATGTAGAGTGGCACTGAAACTCAAAGTATTTTCTCTACACGTTTGACCTATAGAGCTTCCAGCATAGTAAATCATTGACCTCAGGAAGGTTATTTAAGCACAACAAGCAATCAAGCAAAACCCCATAATCCTTTTAAATGATCTTTCTTTATAGAGGCTTATACTCTGTGTGTTGATACTGGGACTTAGTAAACCAAAATTTTATTGTATTTTATATAGTGTTACTTTGGAGTTCTTCAGCACAGGAGTACAGTGATGTAGGACAAGGTTGGTGAGGGCTCCTGTACAATAGCTAGTGAAAGGGATGGTAAGAGCGATGGTCGTAGAACAGAAATAAAAGCTCTGAAATGTGACTTGTAACATAAAAAAATGCAATGCA
Organism: Calyptomena viridis; assembly: GCA_013390005.1. Lineage (NCBI taxonomy): Eukaryota > Metazoa > Chordata > Aves > Passeriformes > Eurylaimidae > Calyptomena > Calyptomena viridis. The sequence goes on along the minus strand of WEIV01000358.1, from coordinate 30,957 downwards.
GTTCATATGCCTGCGTGCATGTGTTCTCAGGGATTTAACTCAGCCATCTTGTGTAATTCAGATACATTCTTCATATTCAGAGTGTTGTGCTGGAAAGTAAGTTCAGCTCCTGCAGAAATACAGTCTGTCATGGTTTGACTCTGGCTAAAAGCCGAGAGCCCACACATAGATCTAAAATTTCTCAGAGAAAGGGAAAAAAAACCTGACTTTTGTGATAAGGATTACAAGCAACTGTTTGTTAACTACTTCACACAAGCAAAACAGGCTCTAACTTAGAATGTTAAGAATTTACTACAACTACAACTAAAATCAGAGCTCAAGAGTCTAAGGGTGAGCAGTTTGATAGTTGTTACAGACACCTTTCTCCCCCCCAC
>WEIV01000358.1:0-30446 GCA_013390005.1 Calyptomena viridis | reverse complement strand
CTCTACTCCTTCTTAAATATGTTATCACAGAGGCGTTGTTGCCTGACCTTGGCTAGCTTAGAGCAGAGAAAAACTCTAGCAGCTTCTTAAAGAAGCCTCTCTCCTAGCCCCCCCCAACTAATAAAAATCTCTGGCTACTTAAAACCACAACACAGTCATAGATTCAGAGGCCATTGCCCTGCAATACTTAAAGCCCTGCTCTGATTGTCAATCTTCAACCCTGTGGCATTTTGCTCTTCATGACTGTTTTCAATGATAATTTAGATAAGCTGGGTATTTGCTTACCTCATGTTGTCTCTTGAGTCACTGAGAAGAGCAGAATGTTTTTCCTTCAGCAGGCTGTGCCCCAGTCATAACTCGTGGTGTGCCCACATGCAACCCTAGAGCTTATTTTATGATAGAAAGGTCAGTGCCAGAAGTCTAGAGGACAGCATTTAACTGTGCTGCCCTAGAAGAAAAGATACTTGTAGCTGTGGGTAAGGGTATGTGTTTCAAAGTTCTGAATTCAGTAGTAGCTAAACTTACTGGGCAAGGAGAGCATTTCTGCTGGCTTTACAATTGGACACGTTCTGCTGAAGTCACCTGAACCTTGGGGCTGTCTCTCTGCCACACTTGCAGCTTGTGCAGAGGGGCCCCAGGTCACCTCTGAGGTGGGAGTGCTGCATCAGGGACTGAAGCAGGGAGCTCTGTGCCCCTGTGTTGGTGTTCTGTAGCCTCCAGTGCTGCGGCAGCTCCCCCAGCACTGCCTCCTAAGTTTGATCACTGCACCTCTCTGCAAGTTAGCATCCATCTTCTGACTCTTCCAGTCAGTCACTCTGCCTTTAGTTCTGCATCTGCACCTCAAAGCCAAGAGTGTGACAGGGTCTGAGCCAGTCCTGCCTCAGGCAGAATACTGTAGAAGCAGATGGAAGAAGGTCTCTTGAATTATTTTGGTTATTCATTTTTTAGAGTTAGGTCATATTCTATATGCTTCTTTCATTAACACTCATTCTGAAATAACAAATCTCTATTTAATCTGTATTTTTCTACCTTAAATTATTTGGGTTTTTTTTTACTCTAAATTTTGGGGATATCCAGCAAGTTTGTCATCCTCTAACACAGGCAAAAAATATACATTAAAAAAAAAGACAAATGGCTTTTGTGCCTCTTCATTGTATTTTTTCCCATGTGGCTTCCTAGGTCAAATGTTAAAATTGCAAGGTCTTAGTGCATTTACTTTTTATTTCCAAGATGCTTAGCACAACACTTCAAAAACATAAATAATTATTGTGAAGTATATGATGGTCTGTTATTGTGATAACTAGTGGCTCTGTTTGGCAGCCACTTCTGAGAGCACTGGTGCTTGTGATTGCTTGACATTTCTTCAGTTTTTCCTTAAACCAAAGATTCATTGCATTCCAAGCATAAAGCATGGCTTTGCACCAAAAGAAAAGAGTTATATTAATAATCTCAGGAATGTTTGGGGGTGCTTTTCCAGTGGCTGCTGCGTTGCTTCAGAGGTATTTTCTTTCCCTTGTTTAAACAATCAACTTTAAGGTTTTCAGACAGTTCATTCCAACTGATTGAACTTTCATATAAGCATGTAACTCTGCAAAGATCAAAAATTGCCTGAGGATATTTTTAATTCAATAAAAAATCAAGCTGACTTCAGACTTATACGTAATGCATAAATTCAAAACTCCAGAATCTAATAAATCTAAAACTTTTAATTAAAAGTGGAGATATTTCGGTTTAAATGGAGTGGAGTCAGACATGTCTTTCTGTCACATTTTTGGGGATTTGCCATATAGTTCTATGAATAGCCATTTACAGTAAAAGGGAGGAGAAAAGACTGAATAACTTGAGCCAGGGATAGCAATCCTTTAATCTTTCAATGGTCTTGCTAGACTTTTCTGTTCACAGGAAATACCACATCTTGTCTGAGGACCTCCAGTGACTATTTTGCAAAAGTATAATATAATTGACACATTTTAATCAATTAAATGCAATTAAGAAGTTGCTTTAGCTGTTAACCAGAAATTCTGTTAACACCCCAAAAGACAAGTTTGTGGATTTTTTAATATTTTCTTAGAAAATAAACCTTCTGTGTTGTTTTTGGGAGTTCACTTTCTGTCTTCTGCTCACTCTCAGAGGAGTCTAATGTTAGAACTATCTCCAGCAGCATTTAAACACATGCTGAATTATGCTGTGGAGTAGGGATGCCTTGTTAAGTCGGGACATGGGCTAGAGATTTGAGGTCCCTCCCAGAGCTGGTTTTTCTTTTGACTGTGACAGTCCTGGTCACTAATCTTGAATTTTGAGTCTATACCAATGAATAACGCAGGAGTTTGTAGCAGGTGTTTTTTTCAGTAACCTCTGGTCTCAAAACCCATGAAATCTTCAGTGAAATCATCCAGCCCTTTAAACTACTTAATCCGTGCTAATCCCAGTGAGCCCGTTCAGAGTTTAAATGAACACTGAAACAGATCAGTAGCGAGCAGTGAGGGTTGGCATTGAGGCATTGCTGTCTTAGTGTCCTTCAGCCAACATCCCTGCCGTGGCCATGTTCGTGCCAGTGTGAGTTCACAGTAGGAGAGGATTCAGTCCAGTGTCCACAAGCCTGGTCGGTTGTTTTTGTATTACTCTGGAAGCTTAAAGTTGTCTTTAGTTCTCCCTTGCTTTTTTTTTTTTTCCTGTTAGAAAGTAGACAGACAGCTTCCATTCTTGCTCGAGAGTAAGGAATCAAAACTTCAATACTGCTACCAAATAACAAAAGAGGACGTAATTTTGAGGAGACTTCTTATACAGAAACCATTGTTATTTTTACAATAAAAGCTTCTTCAAGCAATTAGGAAAATATTTTTTTCACAATCCTAGTATTTATGTTGTTGATTTTGTCTTTTCTTTTTCAGAACAATAGATCTAAATAGTAGTTTACTGCAACAAGTAATGGAAAGAAAACGTGAAGTGCTGTGCATCTTGAGAGAAAAGATAATAACAACTCAGAAATGTACGATATCTGAACATATCCAGACAGAAGAAAAAGTCAGCGCTGTGATGGGATGCACTGCAAAAACAGTGAAGGTACAAGTTATTAAAAATCTGCAAGGAATAGAACATTTGCAGATTATTTGGAGAAACCATAATTTCCTTTCAGATAGACTTCAGAGTATTTTTCATGCTTCCTTAACATGTTGAACACACTGCGCTGCTTAACTGAAACATCAGAAAGGTAAAATGTTTCTTCTGTTGTCTTTCTGGCAAAAAATCCCATCTTTTAGTGTGAGTCTGGAATGTAGTTTCCATCAATACTATCAAATTGTGATTCAGTTTCTATGTAGATTCCTGCCTACAGCAGAACATAAAGGAAATACATGACAATTCATTGGAAGTTGAATAGAAAAATGCATTGCTGAAGCAAATTTATTTAAAAAGCCAAGTGATCATTCATTGCAAATGGTTGCAGTGTCTACTGAGTTTTCATATTTATTGGGAAGCTATTTGTTTTCGATCATGGAGCTAGAGATTAACTGCTTTATGAGGATATCTGAAAAATTGACCATGAATTGAGAAGGAATTACTGAAATCAAAACATATGCTTATTCATTTTAAGGTTTTTTTTTTTAAGCTGGAGATGAGTCACTGCTGTATACAGGGTGTGTCTCCAGTAGCAGAAACATGGGAATTTTCATACAACAATCCCTCTGTGCAAGTGCCACCTTCTGGGTACCAGTTTCCAGCTGGGCAAATGAAATGCCAGGATAGAATTGGGCCATGCAGGATACTGAATTGGGTCCCCATTTCCTAGTGACAAGGTGTTTCATGTGGCAAAAGCTGCACCTGGAGCCCAGTTTTGTACTAGGACATGGTAGCTAAGAGTTTGAGAGCTGCTCTTGGCATTGTTCTCCTGTCTCACTCTTCATCTAGTTCCTTTCATAGATGTCAAATGTAATGTGCTTTACTCAGTCATCACAGAGAATAAAGCACATTCTTTCCCTGTATTTTTCACCTTAGTTGTGTGTTGAAGCTATAGAATAGCTGAATCAGATAAATGGTGAATAAATCTGTCTTCTAGGTTTCAGTCAGTGAAAACGGAAGTGTCATGAAGGATTCTAGTGTGATCCTTGAAATTCCTCCTGCAACCACTATTGCTTACGGTGTAATTGAGCTGTTTATAAAACACAATGGCCAGTTTGGTAAGTGAAAAGCTTATTTTTTGTGGCACACAGTTCAACTGTGGACAAAGCTGTTCATCAAGCAATGATTTTTGCATTTCCCTGTGCATGAAGGTGATGATGTTGTGTGGTCTCCTTTGCCTTGATAGTTATTTGTGCTGGAAATGCTGCGCTTCTGATCTAGTAATGCTTTTTCACTTGGTTGAATGCATTGTAAGCTCAGAATAACTTGTTTCAGAGGATTGCAGGAGGTCATCTAGTTTGAATCCCAGCTCAAGGCAGGGCCAGCCTTTGAACTTGAATCTAAATTCAGAGTTAGATCAGATTATTTGTATTCTTGTCTGTTCTAAAGTTTTGATTATTTCTGGAGACAGAGATTCCATCACTTCTCTGGGTGGCTTGTTATAATTTTTGACCACCATGCTAGTGAACTTTTTTTTCCCTTAATATCTAATGAGAATTTCCCTTTCTTTGTGTCTCTTGCCTTTTACCCTGTCATCATACAGAAGAGCCTGACTCCATCTTCTCTTCATGCTTCCATTAGGTAGTTGTAGGTAGCAGTGCTTTCTCCAGGCTGGACAAACCCAGTCTCTCAGCATCTCCTCATACTTGATGTTCTCCAGCCCCCTGTGATCCTGGTGGCTGTTTGCCAGATTGCTGCAGCATGTGAATGTGAGGCTTGTCCAAAACTGGACGCAACACTCTGAATACAGTCTCCCAAATTGAAAATTGAGTTTCATCAATCTGCTAGCTACACTCTTGTCAGTACAGCCCAGTGTGCAGCAAACTTGGATAACTGCAGGGGGACGCTGCTGATCCTCTCAAGTTTGTTTCTGCAATTTTGCTCCTAGCTGGTTGGCCCTTGGCCCGTGCTGTTCCCTTCACCTGTTGGCAGGAGAGTGACCTGAATGTAAATCAAGGGCCAACCACGAATGTTTAGACAACAGTCATGCTAAGGAAAGAATCATTCATACAGGACTGGAATTCAAACTTTTCTAACTTACACTTTCATATACAGATTGCCCTCAGAATGGTTGCAGAAATGTCCTTGTCATGTTTTCTGGTCATGTTTTACTTATGTCAGGTCAAATATTTTTCAGGTTAAAAAAAAAATGTTGAGATTGGCTTTAGGGGGAGTTTTAACTCTGCTCTGCAGAATCACTCGCGTTTTTCTTTCTTGTCTATCCTCATTTAAACTCCCTGACCTAAAGGAGGTTTCATGAGATATTATGCAAGAAGGAAGGAGATAGGATGGGCTGTGTAGAGCTGGAAGCTTGGAGGGACTGATGTGGAGAGAAACAGGAGATATGTTGAAGAAGTACAGTTCAGATGCACTTTATTTGGATAAGAGGTGCAGAAGATAATTCTCCGTCATTCCCCTTCAATTGACTTCTGATATTGAGGAAGTTTGTAGGCTCAAGAATAGAAGTAAATATTATGTAACCTGTAAAAAGTTTCTGAAATGTGGAATTGCTCTGACGTAGGCTGAACACAGAGATAACAGCAGAGGACATTGACTTCATGTTATAATAGAATGGTAATTCACAGTAATGAGGTATAATTAAGGCTGTCTGACTACATAGGTGTAGCTGATAACCTACTGAGGTGATTTCTAGGTTAAATTTTTATGTCCTGCTAGCTGATAATACATGGGTCTTGTTAATGAGCTGTATTTCTCTGCTCTTTTTCCACTTCTGCTTCTTTTTCCACTCTTTTTTTCATATTTAACAATAACATCTTCCAAGCTTCAAAATCAGCACAGCTTGATTTATCTCAAACAACCAATGTCTTGGCTCTTTTCTTTTTTCATTTGTGGTATTTTCCCTTGCCTGAGTGTCATTGAGAAGGTAAAAGGAAGGAACTAGCAACAAAATTAGGAATTTGCCAGCAAGAGTAAGTATGGTGGAGCCTAAACTTCAACTTGTTAATGTCTGAGCAGCAGTGATCAGTGTCTGTTTATGGAAATAGAAATAGCCTTTGAAGTTAAATCCATGGACTAATGTAGTCCTTTTGCATGAGACTGAAAGTGATCCAGTAGCAGGTGTAACCTAATGGGATTCTCTTCAGAGATTATTGTAGAATAAGATGCATGTAAACTTTTTATTGTCTGTTTTTCTTTGCCAGTAGCAGTGCTTGAATTATTCTGTTGGGAAGAACAGTATATAAATTTTCTTTAAAATGTTCTGGCTGATGTGACTGGACATTCTTGGATATTTTTATAAATAAAACATCTGGCTTGCTTCCTCTTAAATGTCTGTAAATTTAACAGTCCTAATCTTTTCCACTTTTCTGTGCAAAGGGGACTCTGTTTGCTTTCATTGTTCATCTCTGATTTTCTCGTATTTTTGTTAACATTTCTGAATTACAAGTTCTAACTGCACTGTTGGATGTTTGTCATTGATAAATGTAATAGCATTCAATACAGAATTAATTAACAGTCCTATTAATGCAAAATTTTGAGTCCTGTGCTTTCCTCTTAGTTGAGTCCTATTAGAAGATTTAACAGCAGAGTCTGTATCTCTCAATACACACCATCACCTGAGAAGTTTGATTCCCCTTATTAGGGATCATTCTGGATCATTCTGCCTCAGGAGGGAAGGCAGTTTATTAGCACTGCCTTCCTCCTCAGAGTTCCTATGAAAGCCTTGTTATTATCAATGAAACTAAAGAGTGAATTGGCCTGATGGTGCCTCAGCTGCTGTCCAGAATCTTGTTGCTGTGGGAAGTTCTCAGCTTGTGTTAATGACTTTCTGCTCCTCTGTAGCTCACTCTTCTCTGCAAAGGGTTATGCAAAGGTCTGTCGTCTTTCTTTCTCTGTGGCAGAGATTTCTTTGTCTGCTTTCCCTTTGAAAAAGCTTTTTGCTGTTGCAATGCTCTCCATGCTTTCTCATCTGCTTTGAGTGTCCTTAATTTAGTGGGACAGACTCTTACAACTTCAGGAAGGTTATATTTAGGTTTTGTGCCTGTACACATGAGCACTGTACTTGATTAGTTATATTTTTTTCCCTTTTCTGTCAGGTATTACTTTAAAATTGAGGTTCTCTTGCTAGCCTGCCTGTGTTCTCAGACCTCCTGCAGAGTCCCAGGCGTACAGATTTAAGTCTTGCATTTGAGCCTATCAAAGCACAGGGCTTTGATTGTATTCTGCATCTTTGGGGCACAATGCTGGACACATATGCACAGAACTTGATACTCCAGCTTTCTCGGCATAACTCTTAAAAAGGCTCCCTGTACTTGCCAGGAGTCTCATAACTTCATCAAGCTGAGGGCACTGGGGTGGCAGGAAAAGGGCAGTCCTGGTTGAGTCAGGTTGCTCAGTGCCCATCACAAAGATGAGGCAAAAAGGATAATCCAGCCAGGATGTGTAATTTCTGTTGTGAAGTTACTGCAGAGAGACAGACAGTCCATTGCAGAGGGGTTCTGTTAGTGAACATGCCTGCGTGACACCCTTTAGAAACTCTCAAAAGCCCCTTATTTACCACTCGTCTGAAGAACTTGAGGATGGACCTGTGGCTTGGCTGAGAAAGAGGAACCTTGTCAGTGCCGTGACCACATGAAGCTCTGTGAAGAACAGAGAGCTCTTACAAATATTAGAGAGTGCTTTCATGTGTCTTCATCATGAGTGGATCAGGTAGCCTGCATTACAGCAGGTAAAGAATTCACACTTGCATCTCCTGTACGCAGCATTCAGGTTTACAGCGTCGGAGAGAAGTTTCCATGGTATTTGCTGTCTACATTACTTTAGTTCACAGGAGCTGGTGTCACATTTCGTAGGTGACAGTGGCACCACAGGACCTTCGTCTGTACACACTGTACCAAACATCAGGGCTGCAGTAATGCTCAAAAATTCACATGCATAGCAACTGCTGGCATTCTTTCCATCTGGAAGAGACAAGACATGGAGAAATCACATGCAAGAACACTAGAAAATACAAGCCAGCATGTTATTTAGTAATTGCTTGTGCATTTTATTAATTGTTTTTAATTTCATTTCTAATTACAGAGTTCTGTCTGCTAGATGAACAGCAAGGAGGTTTTGAAAAAGAAAGCACAGAAGGCTCAACTTATCCCCAGTCATCTCTGTTCAGTGATGCTTCATTTCTCTATCAACCAGATGCTGTTGATAATGAGATGGACTCTGGGGCTAAAAACCTCATTCCCAGTGATGCTTCTATAAGTGTATTGAAACAAGGTATTACCAGAAATGCTTTACATGATTACATTACAGTGAATTAAACAACATGATAGGGAGAAATAATCTGGTACAATAGTACATTAGAAATTTTGTTAGTTCATTTTAATAGGCCTTATCAGGAACTCTTGGGGGAAGGCACTGAAAGAATAGAAAAGATCAGTTCTGCAGTAGGTATGTGCAGTAGACTGTTCCCTAGGAACATCCTGAACCCATTTGTCATAAATACAGTCTTACAAAGTGAGGTGTTTATGCCAGCTCTGTTACATTCCAGATAACCTCCATAAGACTGGTGGTGATTTATGCTTTCGTTCAGAAACAGTCATTGAAAATATTTTTCCATGATTTGAAAAATATTCTCAGTTAACCTCTTAGTTAAAGGTTATTTTAAGTCTCCCCCACCTTCACGTAGCCTCATTATTTTCTGAGAAGCTTTTTAACTGACAAAATTAAAATCTGATTAAAATGGAAGTTTGCAAATTAGCATAATGGGCCAGGTACAAGTTGTTTATTGTAGGAATGTGGAAAGAAGTGGCAGGATTGTTACTGGAGGAATGAAAAAAGGGAAAACCAATCAAGGCCTCATAACAGACTGTTTTTTATCAGTTCTCGGTAGAGTTTTTACAGCTGGTTCTAGTGATGAACATCACTTTTGTTACCACTGAATTTTACCCTTTGTTAATGGTTGTTCAGTAGACTGTGGCCAAAATAGATACTTGTTGTCCTGAAATAAATTCTGTCATTCTCTTATGTAGACTTGCTTGAAAGAAGTAACTGTCTCTCCACGTGTATATGAAACCCCCTTACTTGTGAAAGAGTGGTATACCACTGTTCTTGTTTTGTTTTAGCTTGACATACCTTTGTGCCTTTCTTGCTTAAAGGACTCGGAGATTTCTTGTAATTAATTAACCTGTACTGTCTCTTGGGGAAAAAAACCTAAAAAAATTTGTTTCTGCTAAAGAATTTAAAAGAAGGTTTCCTTCTCTGTTATTTGTATAGACAGTCATACAGTTGCATCAGATGCAAAAAATATCTGCCTGTGGCTGGGCTTTTTTTTTTCCCCAATGAAGTAACTTTTTAGATATAAAGGACATCTTTAAAGAGAGCATGTTTCTTGACCGGAGTGACACGAAGGAAAATTTCTTTTAAACAAGGTTGAGACCACTTGCATGCCCATACTTTTGGAATGTGGAAAAAAACATTCCATCGTTCTGGTTGGCATTATTGATTTGAAAACTTATTTTCTTTTAGCAAAGTGATAATTTTTTGTCACAAAATATTTAGTTTCACTGTCGTAGTTGAATTATGGGGAGATAAGTGTGTTGCACTCTCTTGTACTTCAGTTGTATGTACTGTGAGGGATTCAATATTTCAATTAAGAAGACATTATTGTCTTGATTTTTTTAGTAATAAGTAGGTCAGGGGTGAAGGGCTGTAATTCTTTGTTGCACCTGATGAAATATGAGAACAGTTTAGGATCACAATAGATCTGTTTGTGGACTTCTACCATTGACTTTGTAATTCATACTAACCACAGATTAAGAAGTAAATTTATGAGCAGAACTCCTTCATTCTGCCTTATAAATGAACATACTCTAGAGATAAACTTTCAAGGGGGAAACCTAGGATATGATTAGCTCGGTTAGCATTAAAATACTGACTTTTAAAATATTAAAAATACTGAACACCAAGTAGTGATCCTTGGTAGCTGTTCTTTCTTAGAGTTTTCATTGAGACTTCATGAAACACAGCAAAAATGTTAACTGTTTTTACTGATATTTGTGTAGAAATGATTAGTTTTACTTTTTACTGCTTTCCTTGGAAAGATCTGTCATGGTTGAAGACCCACTTCCAGCCCTTTGTGAAGCTTCCAGAAGACAAGCAAAGAGCTTTGTATAAAACCCTTTGTGAACTCTTGCTCCATGAAGAAATGGTGACTGCCCTGGGGGACGTGGTAAGATGAAGAAACTTCAAGTTGCTTCCTGAAAGTAACTTCAGAATAGCACTAACGTTCTCTTTGACTTGAATTTTTCTTTTTTCAAGAAGTTTTGCTTGTTCTTTTGCTTTCAGTTCGATGATATCTGCACAGGAGACAAGCCAGATCTGCAGGAATTAAAACTTGCACAACGAAGAGACCTCCTTGGCTTCTTGCAGCTCTTAGGGTGCAGTTTACAGAGTGAGCTGTTGTTGCAGAAATATCGGCCTCAGGATGAAGAGCTTTTCTCAGCTGCTCACCTTCTCATCAGTGCTATCTCTGGTATGTTGTGAAGAGCCCTTTTTTAAAAAATTCCTAGAATCTCTCTCCGTGTTAAAGCATTTGTGGCTCTCTTTGAGCAGTTGGTGAGCTGAGTGAACATAAATGGTTCTGTTCCCTTTTTATGAGTTTGGTATACTATGCTTAGCATTCCTGGCTGTGAATTGAAATCAGTCCTCAATCGGTGACAGATTTTGCATGTAAAATACACATTCCCCCAAGACTGCTTGACTCTGCTTCTGCTGAGTGTGGGCATTTGCAGTTTGGCAAGCTAATTTCTGTACTTGCTGCATGCCAGAGTTCTTCCCGCCTGAATGCCGAGAATTACAAATTAGGTGTTGTCTCCTGTGTAACAGTGTATATTGTTGAGGTGCAAACTAAATTTAGCACAAACGACTATAACATAGAGACACTGCAATTAGGGTGTTTTTTTCCAGCTGCTGGAACGGGAGATGAAACATAAATGTCAAACAAATGCCATCCCCACAATCTAGTTGGCACCACAGTGTTAATTAAAAGCTACCTGCAAAGTCCAAGACAGACTTCCCTGGATTTTTCTCTTCTCTCTCGGATATAAAGAGCTTCCTGACATTAAGATAATGAAGGGAAGTCCAGTGTAAATGTGGCACTGTGCAGTGAAATGTCAGTGTGCATCCATATATGCACAGTACCCAAGTAGGAAAGCTTAACTCATTTGTGGGGACAGGAAAGAAATAGAAAACAGAAACCTGCTGATGTGGTAACACTTGTCAGATGCTATTAACAGCAGGGCACAGTTAATTGAGTGTGTTGCATTATCACCTAACTTTGAACATAATGTCTGCTGCTAAAGCCCAGGCATAATTGTGGCTGGATCAAGATTCAAAAGCTGTTTTATGCCTGTTGCTTCTGTTAGGAATAGCAGCGTTTTTGTTACAGAGTTGAAGGGCACCACAGGGATCATTGAGTCCATCTCCCAGCCCCAAGGCAGTCTCAGCTATGTCGTTCCTCAAACCATGGTTTGCAAAAGTCAGTATGTCATATAGATTTTGAGAGCATAGGTTCTTCATTTATTCAAGGCCTAAGACATTCAGTCTGTAGACTCAGAGTGAAAAACTGGAGAGATACTTAGGGAGAAGACAGGGACGATGGAGAGGAAATCCCTTTCTCCACTAGTGCCTTTTTTCTCAAGGGCAGAGATAGTCAGACCTGTTGCCCCATCTGTTTTATTCTGCAGGCAGGAAAGAGCTGGATCAGCCTCTTCCAAACAGCCAGCTGAGGAGAATCCCGTAACAGGGCTCCCTGTTAAAGCCCCCCTTACAGCAGCCAGCTTTGTGCAGCATTCGTTGGAACCAATCTTTCCCTGTTAATGTTCCCTTTGCAGAGCTGTCTGATTACACTCTTGTCCTGCTGCGTGCCTGCTGTGATCTTCAGGTTGTTCCAGCATTGTGTTGTTTGGTGAGTAATGGAGATGTGCCTGTGTGGCACGTGGGCCCAGCAGCAGGAATGACTGTATCCTTGGCTTTACCATGTTTCTCACCCAATAACGGAGACGTCAAGCTCCAGTGTGAATTTCAGCCATAGGCAGTGCTTAGCCAAGGTCAGAGTCTGACAGTGGCAAATGAAGCAAGTAATTTACTGCGGGTGGATACCTAACTTCTGAACACTTCTGTATTGGGGAGATTTCACGGGTTGTGAGCAAAAGAAAATTGTAACTTAAGCTTGAATCTTAATTTACTAATAGACTTGCTGTTTTAAAGTCTCAGTAACAGTAATCACCTCCCCTTGGGAAACAGAAATTTTGCTTTGATAGCAGCAGTGCTTGAGCCTTGGCAAACTCTGCAGTCCCAAAACTCTGAGGCTATTTTTTGAAACTGCTGAAGGAACGGTGCAGGGCATTAGAGGGATGGAGCACATTTCCTATGAGGGAAGGGTAAGAGAATTGGGTTTGTTCATCCTGGAGAAGAGAGGGCTTCAGGTTGACCTAATTGCAGCCTTCCAGTACCTGAAGGGAGCCTACAAAAAGGATGGAGAGAGACTATTTACAAGAGCATGTAGTGACAGGACACAGAAGAATGGATTCAAACTGAGAGAGGGTGGTTTAAATCCGGTACTAGGAAGAAATTCTTTACTGTGAGGGCAGTGAGGTTCCTTAGAGAAGCTGTGGATGCCCTGTCCCTGGAAGAGTTTAGGGCCAGGTTGGATGGGGCTTTGAGTAACCTGGTCTAGTAAAAGGCATCCCTCCCCACAGCAGGAGGCATTGGAACAAGATGATTTTCAAAGTCCCTTCCAACCTAAAACATTCTATGATTTTTTTGAGCTTTTTAAGCTCACTTACAAAAACAATAGTAAAATCCTTTAAATATGTAGGGGCAAGGGGAGTGCTACTGTTTGCTCAGAGTGAGTTAAGTGTGAGCTGCAGTGAGAGAAGTTGAACTGGGGGAAGGACACAGTAGGAGAGATGTTTCTCCTTAAAGGGTGCCATAGAGCTTTGGTTCTGTATCAGTATGTTGTACCTGTCAAGGCTAAGAGCAAAGGGAATCTTGCCCTTTTGCTGCTGCCTTGTAAGCTCTACAGGGGTTTTGTATGAAAGAACTGAGCTGTGCAATGGCAGGAACATCACTGCTTGGAAAATGTTTTAATGCCTCTGTCTTTTGCTCATAAATACAGCCTAACGTCGCTTCAGCTGATGGCACTGTGGCACTGAGCAGTCCTTTGGTGGCCACTCTCACTGACAGAGGAAGATTTGATGTCGTGCAAAGGCTGTTTGCTTCATCAAACATTAATTTGGAAATGACAGAGTCTTCTGTAAAAGCCTTAACTATGAAAGGACCTGGATTCTTCCCTCTTGTTCTTTATGTTGCACTGTACGGGCTTCATGCTTTAGGTGGGAATGTATAGGAGCTTTACTGAGTATCTAGTTTTTGTTCTAGCCTGTTCTTTTGTCTGTAGCTCTGTAGTAGTGTTGGTGTGTTTGGGCTAAGCAGTAGAATTGTTCTGTTGGGTACTTAGGGCAGCAGAGCTGGGGGTCAGGGCAGTCAGGGGCACTCGGAACCTGGTGTACGCACTCTGTGCTGCCATCAGCTGTGCCACCCATCTGCAGTGCCAGTGGAAAATACATAAATAAGGGAGGAATTAAAGGGAGGAATTAAAAAAGCAAGGAACAGAAATTGAACAGAGCTGTTGTGGTAGTTGTCAGATCTGCAGAGTAGTAGAAACCTGATTGCTTGCATTAATATGCACGGGAGAAAACAGCAAAGTACAAACCGCTTTTTGTAAGCAAGCAAACAAGCAGGCTGTGGAAATCCAGGGTTCTGCAATGCAGCAACTGCTTTGCTCCATTAAGACTGGATGTGCAGAATGCCTTCACTCTGGAGCAAGTGGAATGGAGGGCTCTTCAAAGAGGCACTTGATCAGGTTCTCTTATTAGTCATTGTTTGGCTTTACAGATGTGAACTGCACAATGCAGGAAATATAAAAACCTTTTTTTTAAAAACCAAAGCCAATGCACCTGAACATTTCTGTTTTCTAGTAAGTCTGTACTCACCTTAGCAAGTTTCAGCTGTTAAAATCGCATCCTGAACTTTGTAGTATGGCAGTACCTTCTGGTGTGTGCACATGAAGGATCCCTGCTGCACGCCACAAAAATGATCATTTTACACACAGGACATTTTAAGTGCAGATATTTTGCTTGTTTCTTTAACAGCAAGGCATCAGTAAAGCACTGTGTGCTTTGAACTATTTTGCTTTTTTTCCATCATATTTTTTGTAATTGTGGATGGTACAGAAATGCAGCAGAGATCACTGTAAATGTGGGTTTGGAAAGGTGATGTTCCAGGTAAGTGGAATTTCAGTGCTTGCAGATGAGACTGAGATAGCTGACAGACAAACAAGCATATGGGGGTGGGGGTGATCAGAAACCAGGCTCTGCAGCATAGCTGGCAAGTAGGAGTCCTGGTTGTTTCCTGCTATATTCCCACGCAGTCTTGAGCAGATTGTCTAAGGAGTCTTCAAAAAGTCATGTCAGTTCAGCTTTCCCTAAGGACGTGGACTTTGTAGAAAAGCATCACGGAACCTTTCCATGCCCTGGGAGCTCAGGGTAGCTCTGCACGCTGCACCATGGGCATTTCTGTGTCTCATCTGTTTAATGAAGCTGATGGTGCTGCCTGAACCTTGCACTGGTACAGCTGGAAAAATCCTTTAGGAGGATGGAAGCATGTAACTCTGCTTCTGGGAGCAATGTGTGTAAGTGTGGAAGTCTTTTGCCAGTCACTACTCAAAAGTTGCCTCTGTAACTAATTTATCAAACTTTCTATTAAATGTTATGTCAAAACAATAGAATAACTTAAAACCTCATACATGTAATTTCCACTGTTTTTCTTCTGGGGATTCCTGTCATGCCCTTGGCCTTGGAAGGTGGTGCACACAGATGGCAAGTGGCTGTATGGGCAGCTGCACTGTGCCACTGTCCACATGCTCTGAATCTTCCTTACAGAGCGTTGGTGTGAGCCTTGAGTGCACTATATTGTGAAACTGCTCTTGGGGTGTGCATGTTGTGTCACAGATGTAGAAGAGGGAACTTGTTTAAAAAGGTGGAAAACCCCCCAGATGCTGGATGTTCTGGGGAGACATTGCTAAAAAAGAAAAGATTTTGTTTGTTTCCTGCTGTTTTGGCTTCACATGTAATTAGGCTTTTGCCTCAGCTCAGTCCACTGAACAGGACTTGCACAATAGGAGAGACACTTGGGCAAACAGGATTGTGTCCCAGGGACCCCAGGCTTCCTGCTTGTCATTGAGGATTGCTTGGGTCTCCTGGCTCCTCACCTCATCTGCCATGCTTTTAGGATTGATCAGTGCATCTGCAGAATTCATTGGTTGCACTTCAGTCTTGGCTTTGTCCCTTCAGGAGCTTTGTGTGGAAGAGTTTTCCAGCTTTCCTCCATTTGGCAGCAATTCCCGTGACCACAGAAGCACCTCTGGACCAGCAGGTAGAATGGTCTTTTTAGACCTGCGTGAGCAAACTGGGCAAAAAAGAAACACTAAGGCAGGTTGTGTGATCACCATTTTCTCTCAATTTCCTTATTCCATGCTCTTGAAAGCAGGATTGTTATGCACATGAATTTTAAAAATAGCTCAGACTGGGAATATGAAGATGCAAGGGAGCAAGAGGAGCAGTCTGTCTCTCTCAAATAACTCCTGTCCTGTTCTTCCCTAAGCTAAGAACATACCCTCTTTAGGGACCCAGCTGAATCTGCACTGGTCCAAATTATTTCAGAATCCACAAGAGCTGGATGTGCATCTACTACATCTTGGACAAACCCACAATTCCTTGTGACAGGCTGGGCTCACACAGAAAATGCTTTTTCAAACTTAAATGTGGTCTTCCCTAGGAAAGGACACGGTAAAAGAGCTGTAGGCTGAAGTTTGTCTCATAAAATATTTGATTTCGCACAGACTTGCCTCTCCAAAATACTGCTTTGCATTCCCCAGGAGGAAAGGGGAAGAATCCATCCCTTCGCAATCCAGAAGGAGCTCTGCAGCCTCTGATTTTTAAAGAGCATGTGCTGTCTCCAGAGGTTCTGCCTTGCTGCCAGTAACCACCACTTGCCTCCTTCAAGCTGCTCAGTCCTGAGTGCCCTGGGCTTTCGTACACTGGCTGGTGCCAGAGCAGGCCCAGGAGAACGACTCCCGTACTGCTGCTGTGCCCAGAAAAGAGGATGATGACATTCCGGGGGGCTGAAAAGGCCCCAGGGTCTCCCTATACAGGGAATGGGGATTCAGCACATCCGTGAACATGGAGCTAAACAAGACCAACTGAAAAGCTGCTGTAGAGCACCCGAGATCCAAAGACAAAAAGGCAGAGGTGCACAGACTGCTCCTTGGTATCTTATTTGGCTAAAATTCAAGAGTGTGACCAAAAATATCAGAAAAAAAGCCAACTGCATTTTTTCAATATTAAATCTTTATTATATACAAAAATATTTTGTTGGGAATTAACAGAATTTCATCATTTGTACATTAACATTTTTATGTTTGGCTGTGTTTATTGTGAAAATATTAGCTGTGAAAAAGATAAAGGGGGGTCTTAGAAAACAAGTCACAATTTAAAAACATCCCACATCGTAGCTGACAGTATCAGTATGAAGTCACAATGCTAACAAGTCCCATAGCCTAGGCCTGCTCTACAGTACTATATTCAAACAATTAGGTACTAAATAATTTTCAGGTTTACATTAAAAAGTTTACCTAATAGGATTTTTTTGTAGGAGGTTTTCAGCTAAAGAAACTATTTTTTAAAAGGAGAGCAGTTTTGAAAATTTTACAAATATCAAATCTAGTTTAATTTAATATGCTGTAGAAATAATAAAAACAACCAACCAACCAAAAAAAAAACCCCACAAAAAACCACCAACCCCACAACCAAAAAAAAAACCACCCTAAACAAAAATCCACTAGAGCTTCCAAGTGGCAAAACCAGTTGTGAGAAGAAGCAAGGTAAGGAAATGCACAGTGATGGAGTTCTAATATACATTTAAACTCAAACACTTAATCAAGATCCTATAGTTCTTAGCCCAGGGTAGGGTGGGAGGGCAAAAAACTGTCTTGTATTTTACAATCCCTGGAGGCAGTTCCCCTCCTTACACCACAGTGCACAGATGTTACACGTGGGCAATAGATGGTGGGGGACTGGGGAAGGGATGCTCAACATGCATTTTTATGGGGGGGAAAATATATCTCAACAGTTATCTCCATATATAGTTGTATACAAGATCTAAACTATGAAAAATCAGTCAAATTTTTTTTGCAGCCAGTAATTTGGCTGCCACCCCTGGAACTGCACAAAGCAGTGCCAGTCATTTTGCTCTGTGCTACGTATCCTGTGAGAGGTCAAGTACCAGAGAAGTTACTTGAGGTTTTGGAAGAGGCTCTACTGTGTTCTAGGTAAATGTTGGCTACTTGAGGAGCAATACTTGGCTCAGCCATGAGGACAGCCAACATTGCAGGGAGAAACATTAGCATGGAGCTGCTGACATAAAAGGGAAAAGGCTAAATGGGAGAAAGTGTTTCCAGAACTGTGTTGTCCAACCACTGCTCTAGTAGCAAAAGGAACTCCATACCCAAAGAATTTAAGAAAAGGTTCCAAATATTGGGAACAAAATTAATTTCAAGTGTAATTTATTCCATAAAATATAAATATTGCTGAATCCCTGCTGAATAAATTCTGTTTGTAGGTGAATTTGCCTAACAGCCTTCACCAAGCTGGGGTTTGGTTTTACTTGCGCCTGTACAGGTAAATCCCAGCTGCAGTACCAGCAAATGAACTGAGAATTCAGCAGTTGAAAATGTGACCCATTTGTGGAATATTTGTGGAATAGTATCCCACCATGGAGAATTCAGGTAAATTAGCAGATACTCCCTGAATTACTTGTAGTATTTATCCCTAAGTTTTACACATGTGTATGAACACACTTTTAGTAAGTTTGGAAGCCCATGCTGCCTATAAAATAACCAAAACTGGTTGTTTTACAAGCACTTTTTACTCTATTTTTATTTTTAGTGTCTCTTTTGGGCCTAAAAGCAGTAAGTTACACCTCCTAAATACCAATGTTTATATTTACCATTATTTCCTCTACAAGACATGGGCTGAGAATCCCAGACAATTCCCATGAGTAAGCCTGTTAAACATACATGAGTACTGAGAACTGACCAAAAAACCAAAACCAAGTTAGAGAAAAGAGAAAAAAGGGCCAAGACTTGGGTTCTGCACCATCAGTCACAACAGTCCATCAGAAAAAAGTACCTTTAAGTACAGAAACCCTTTCAATGGCGCCAGACAGGTTTAGGGGGCAGCTGGGAACTGAGGGGTACTTAAGGCAAGAGGCCTGGCAAACTACACGTCTCTATCCAGTAACCACTACATAGACAACAATAAAGTGATCTCACCACTTCTGCAAAAGTAGTCTCGTGAAGTTTGGCAATAACAATGTGGTACTTGAACTCCTTGGAATTTGGGTGAGACAGGAAACCCTTCATGAAGCAAACGGTCCATATAGATTGGTGTGACAGATGTGACAGAGCTCCAACTGTAGTTTGTCTCAGAGCTGCACCTACAGCCACAGTGAGCAAGAAATAGCAACTGCCTCAGGGTTCAGTCTGAACGGAGAAGTAAGGTGGAGGAAGCCTGGATGGGAAACCAAGGAATAGGTGAAGGAAGTTTGAATTTATGTTCACAATATTGGCTCATGCATAAGGACAGGTAAGAACCAATGGTTCCTTATTTCTGGAGTGCTCTGCTTGATTGTCCTCCACTGGCCCTTAAGCATAGCAGAGAGGCCAGCAGGGCTCAAGGGGTACCTGGCCAAGGACTTTGTGTTTCAAAGAGAAAAAAGTTTCTCATTTCTTAGCTGAATGACCCTCTTCAAAACACAGCCAAACCCAGATGACTTCCTGAGCACTGAGCTGCAGGCAATTTGTGCAGCAAGTCACTTAGGTATGATTTTAGAAGATGCCGTGAATACAGAGGGTGGGGAAATAAATGCCACATTTTGAGCCTATCCAAGATGTGACAGTTTATATAAACACAGATTCAAAAGTGATGAGCTGATCTGCCATCCTGCTCCACAGAGCTTTTGTATGACTAAGTACACAGAGCTGCCCTGATCTGAACATGGCACAAGTTATGGATACTGCACTGGTTATCACTTCAGTTTTCCTTGCCTACAAAGGTCTGTGATTCCGCTCCAATTTTATCTTCATTGTATATTTGCAGAATATTTTGAAAGACCTTTATAAATCTATGTAAGATGACATCCTCTTTTATAATTACCCCACTTACCATTATAATTATCCCACTATCCCTGGACTCCATCTTGTCACATGATGCAGAACCTAAAGTAAACCTGCTAGTAACATTTAGAGATAGCAAGGTAATCACCTGGGTACACATGTACCAGAGTATTTACATTAAAGTTGAGACTGGTGCACACTTAAGGGAATTCTTGGTGAATTCAGGGAAGTAATTTACGGGTCTTGGCATACTGACTGTACTTCTATGTATAACTTTTCCTTCACAGGGCAACTACAGTGTTTCTTCTATAAGTCTCTATATGTACAGAATTTTACAGCACCTCATGCACTGTCCAAAACATAGAAATTACAGATAAATATAGAATTTTTTAGATTGAAATACCTGTATATTTAGAAAAATATACATTAGTAAACACAATAAACCAGGTAGAGAAGTGTACCAGTTCTAAAGTTTCACATGCAGGTACATTTCTGGATTAAGTCATGGTAGCTTAGTAATGTGATAACCAACATGAGCATTTTTTGTTTTACCATCCACATACATACATATACACAGACAACTATTTGATAATTTACTTTTCTAAACTACTTAAATATTTATCTTGTGATACATACCACATATCTTAAACATTTAGCAGCATCTTCACCTCGCTCAGACACACCTATTGTAATCATTAACAGTCAATGTAAAATGTTTTCCTTTTAGTATCTGGAAAATGAATGTTTAGTACAGAATGAGATACATGAAATCCCAGTTACTTTAACTCCTCCAAAATACTTCAAACAGCTGTTCTATGTAATGTTTGCACTTGCTCAAAATGAGCATTTCATAGTGTCTTTCTTCCCTACTGGCACAATGTACAGGTCCCTGTCTAACAGCTGATCTAACACACCCTGGCAGGTGGAGACAGTCACCGCTGTGGATGTGACTGAAACAGCACCAGCACTGTAAGAACCTCCCAGAACACTCTTTTTAAAAAGAGGTAGCTCTCATTCTCATGCTGGTCATCCTGCCAGGTAGTGACAAACTAAGCAGAATATCTGATGAAAAACTGGTTTTGCTAAAAAATACTCAAAAGCCACTACTGCAAAAAACAAGCCAATCTCTCCCCTCTCTCAACATCAGACACACACCAGTGTGAACCCTCAAGATTTAACACACAGATGCAAGGAGTGTGGTGTTTGGGTTGTTTTCCCCTTGCAACCTGGCATTCGGACACCCAAATAAAACCTGCAGACACTTCAATACAATCTCTGCCTGCAACCTAAACAAGCCATCTTCTCTTATTGCTTAAGAATTGTACTGCTCATTGGCATCTACACTACCACCACCCAATGCTCAGCTACCAGGCTCCACTGTGCTCACTGCCTGATTCAAACACACGCTGTGAACCTGCAGCAAACACTAAAGCTTTGGGCTTTAGCAAATATGTGGCTATTTTGGAGATTGCTAACTAGGGAGACTCACTCGACAGTATTCTCCCTGGGATGGAAACAAAAGGAGCAGAGAGGTTTTCCTGACTAAACCTTGGTGTCCATGTTGTGTTGTGTTTCATTTGGTTAAGTAAACTGATGAAAAAGATGAAAATAAGTGATATTTGCAATATAAAGTACTATGATGTGTAAACTGAAGAATCTTACTCCATTCATTAGGGAAGAGTGAACCCAGCCCACTTTTGGCATCACGAATAGAAGTATTTTTCTAACTCATAATGAAAAGGCATCATATCTGTCCAGACAGCACATCTTATTTACAGCATATGGAGGTCTCCTATGACACAGTACACAAACACAGTTCAGTTCAGCATAGTGCCAAAAGCAAATCATTAAAATAGCCATGCAATGGCCCTGCTCTCTATTTGCTGCTACATACAAAACTTGATCCATTTCTCAAAGCAGTCTCTGAGTGATAGGATCACAGAACACATTTCCTGGGAAGGGAAACTAAGAGTCCCATGCTGGTGCCACACTTAAAAGCCTGCCGAACTTAAACAAAACCAGAAAAAACACATCCTGAAAAGTATAGCAATAAAACAAAGCAGTGGTACAAGTTTTCCTTAGAGAACTTCAGATTCCCTCTATAAGACTGAAATTTCAGTATTAAGAGCCACAAAGATTTCCTGTGCTATACACAAGTTCGACTGACATTTTCCACATACCCTGGGATTTCAAGTCCCCTCTGCCCCTTTTCCCCCACAACAACCAACTTTATAGGCTTTGTAAAATCATCTGTAGTATACAGGTTTTTTGAAGTTTTTTTAAACACACTTTTCCTATACTGCATCAACCCCATTTTTTCTTTTCCTCATGCACATAAAAGTCTTCTGAGAGCCCCAGGAAGCAATCCTGTTTTACAGTGTCTAAGCCTGCCTTCCTCCAGAAATAGTTCTGAGGAAGCTGCCTTTTGATATCATTCTGTGTCACACTTTGGTGTTGAAAAAGAATCCAGAAGCCAGGTGCCTGTCACCATATGGAAGAGAAATTAAACAAATGACTTCAGTTTAGAAACCTAACCCAGTATGTGATGGTGAATGTGACTATATACAACAGCTGACACTATAATAAAAAACATGGTCACAAAAAGAGCTTGTTTGAGCAACAAGCAGTATTTTCGTTCTGTTGTCCTTAAGCAGAAATTTACATCAGCCTAAGTTTGATCGATGAACTTGAACCTAACACGAATTATATCAATGAGCCTACCAAGGGGAGAATTGTCACTAAACAAAAGGAAATACATTGTAAAACAAAAAAGGTATAAACAACATTGCTTTTTAGCAGTAAGCTTCCGATTCACAAGCTATCTAATGAAAAATGCAATTAAAAACAATACAAGAAAAAGCACAGAAATGCCATGACACAACACTTATAAAATACAGCAGTTGATCACACACAAGTATTTAAAAGATAATTTAGAACCCAACTAGACATCACAGGAAATGAAGCCACAGATCACTATACAAATACAGAACAATGTTCTAAGAAAAGAAAATGCCTTTTTTTTTTTTAAGCAATGAGTTTTCACAAGTGTTAATAAATAGTCCTAAACATTAAGTGTCACCTACAAGGCTCCACATTATCAGGTTCTCTCTCAAGCTACTTCACCATTATTCAAATTGCACTGAATTACCTTGCGTATGACTTTCTAATGTCAGTACTTCCACTGTAATGGGCTAACAGGTTGGCTCCCAAAAAAGCCTAATAAGCAGCTTGCAAGGTATTGCTCTACGTTATTTTAGGAGACAGGTATAAGGGAACATACACAAAAGTTATCTAAATCAAGAGACATCAAGAACTTGTGAAACATCAGGAATGCACCAATATTAACCCGAAAGAAGCTGGAGCAATGGAGCTGTTTCTTGCTGCTTTTAATATTTAAAAATCTGCTCCCATGAATTTTTTTTTAAGGAATTAAAAAAAAAACCTGAAGAAATTAGCATTCTTTCCTAATAAGAGCTATAGACTTTTGATCAGCTAAACACTGACATTAACAAATTTTACAAAAATTATTTCAAGTATCCTTTTTTAATCACAGTGAAAATGTAAGACCAAGATGTAAATGTTGAAGTGAATGACTGAAAGTTTCTTAGATGAAAAAGGCAAAGGTACTAAATCAAAACATAGAAAAATGCTTAAACGCATTTCCTTCATGTGATATGAATAGAAAGATTATCTGTAAAAAGTTAGAAAAATTAAAATAAATTACATATTTAAGTACACTTTCTCTTCAACATTTTTATAAAAATTCAGAACAGTGTACTTTTGAATATACACAGAGTAAAAATGCACAGGTGCTGTAGGTTATCATCAGTATCTACATGTCACATTTGCTGCTGTTGATTTTATTTATTATTTAAGCTCCTCTGGAGACCTCTCAATACACCCAGCTGATGGGGACCCACTGTGGCTCCAGCCTCAGTCTCTCGATGGCAGACTGGAGCTTCTCGAAGGCTTTGTCCAGGTTGTCATTTACAATGGTCAGGTCAAAGTAGTGGTTGTACGCTCTCTGGATCCGGGCACTTTCATCTACTGTTTTCTTCAGATCAGTGTCCTGTGGAAGAGATTTTTAGGCTTTATTAAATCTAAGTCTTACTAAAGACTCGATGATAAGACTTGGCAAATCCTTAGAAACACAGAAGAGTATCTCTTCAGTATATACTGCAACTGACTATTTAAAGCTATATACTGAATATATTTTAAAAATAAGAAAAGTTTTCATTTATAGTAAATCCACACAGATCTTCAGTTAAAATACATTAAAAGGGCTGAAAAGGTTATGAGCTGTGCCAACACTGTTAAATATGGCAAGCAGATGTTTGCCAATCTTGCAATTTTGAAGAAAATCAGTAGAAGCACGTGAACTTGGGCTAATGTGCACAACGGGCACTTAATCTTTGTATGTGCAAATTAATGCTTTAGGAATGACTGAATCGATCAGTTTTGTAAATACATTTGTGCTCTGTTTACTTCCATAGAAAGCAACAAACATCCAAGGTTTAGATTAGTATGAAACGAAAGCCAATGAAAGATACATTTCTATCAGAATAAAGCTCTAGAATAGCTATTAGACACAACATTTCAGCCTTGCTCACCTGACATCAGTTTGTAAACTACTGCTGCATTATTGTAGTTCTGACATAAGCAGCAAAATATGCGAGAAATTTATATTCCTACATTATGAAGCTTCACAAAGGTGTCTCTGAGCACATTTTCGTGTTTCATTAGTTGCACATTCTTAGAAAATTACTCTCCTCTTTTGAACAACAGCAGTTTTTTTTGTAAGCAGTTATGATTTGTCCCACTTTATGACATTTATTTTCATATTTTCAAGCCTTGATACAGTTGTTAATACAAAAGCCAAAACAAAAAAGTAAATTTGTGAATAGCCTTCTTTCCTTTACAGTAAATGAAGGAGACAAGTAAATGTATGACTACAAGAGCCAGAATTTTTGTAATGGAATGGCTTAGGATGCTAGAAATAACACAGACAGACTCACTAACAAGTAGAAATAATACTTGAAATGACATTTGTTTTTCATTTGCTCAGGAAACACAAGAATATGAAATAGGAAATCATATTCTATATACATGTGCACAGATGGGATTCAGAATCCATAAAGACACAGAAATGCACATTTGAAATGTAACTATGCTCTTTATTATTCATAAGGAGAAGTAATACAGAGGCAAGGATGTCCCTTAGGGAATCAAATATTAGGAAGTGCAGGAAATTATTTTTATACTTGTCTGGCAATAAAATTGCCTTCTTGTATATGCATCACAAAATTCAGGGTTCATTTGGGGCAGAGAGGAGGAAAGGCTGAGCATCCACAGATATAGTAGGATGTTTAATAACCAGAATCCAAAAATGACTAAAAATCACACATTCATGTGGTGGAAATAACAGAGAACTAACCCACTCCCCAGTTTATTGCTGTGAATGCCCTGTCAGCATTATTCAAGATATTGCTACTAAGCTGCAGCACTATCTTTGTGAGTAGTCAGCAAACCATGGCTTTTCTCCAGTGGGGAAATGGTCCTGCTGAACATAAGGGATAGTTTTCTTAACTGCTTGGTCTGGCTTTCTTGCTTTGCTCCTGCAGCTGGCAAAGTTCATGCCCACACAGAGTATTTATAATTTGCTGCATTTCTCTCTGCTACACACTGTGTCTCAGAAAGGGAGGGAAGAGCTAATGAATAAAATAGGCCACTTCCCTTTATATGACAAATCCAAGGAAGTTCAGGGGAAGAGAATCTGTTCAACTCTTGCTATTCTGGCAGCTCTCAGCCATTCTCAGTGCAGCATGTGCTGCTGCAGCAGTGAAAACAAGGACTGCCTGCATTCTTGGTGGTTTCTGTTAGGGCTTTCTTTGTTTGGATGGTTGGGGGTTTGTTGTTTGTTTGGCTTGGTTGTTTTACACAAGGTGCAATATCTTTCCCAAGGACTACAGATTCCATTTTTAAAGCACACACGTATTATAAGACAAAATGGAACAAAGATTTTTTGAGGGGAGAGATGGGGAAAGTGAAGGAAAGTGAATTTTCATAGAAGAACAATTCCCACCACGAAATATCTACCATTTGCTGCAAATAATCAAAGGTGACAGTTTCCAAAGAACACGTTACAAGTAATTTTGATAATCAACACTTCCCTGTAAGAGGTCTATTTTTAAGAAAGAAGCAATCTTCCTTATACATAGTATTTGATTAACTTTTACTAAGTAATCAGCAAAAGTATTGCCTAATTTCTCTTATAGATATTAATTTCAGAACAAATTCCATCTAAAAGGAAAGGTAAAAAATTTTAAAAAATCCAAGAATAACCTGTTCAAAGCAAAAGCAAATAAATAAGAAGTAATCTGCTTACAGTGAGAAGTTTGGTTGTAATTCCAGCATCTACCACAGCTTTGTGCATAGCTCGCAAAGTCTCCAACTCTGGAGCAGCAATAAACACTACATAGGGCATGAATTCTGAAGTCCTCAGTATTTTCAGGGCCTAGAAGCAAAGAAAAATAAAAAAAAACCCAAAATTGAGAATGACTCATCACATATCCCCTTTACTTAAGGGACACAGCAAAAGTCTGTTACAATGGACAGGAACACATTAAGTGAAGATTCTTATTTCTATTTTAGAAGCTCCTACACTGCCTTTTGAAATGCTCAACATCATTCTTTCCTTGGCTAAAAACATTTACTACTCTGCAAGATTCCTTTTTCATGCAGAATCTAAGCTGGGTTTTTTCCATCTTTCTCTAACTCATTCCAATGAGGTGTCACAAAGGCATGAATCCAGCTGATGTTGTAATCTTGAAACCAGATAAGAAGCCTTCAAATTTAAAGGCATACCTCTTCACCTCTTCAGCATTAGACTCCCACACTTGTAGTGGAACATTATAAATGATGTACCTGTGGATTTACGTCCAAAATGCAGGTCCTTCCTGTCTGAACAACTTCAAGGATAGAATCAATTTTGGTGCCATAAAGATTTCCTTCATATTCTCCATGCTCTAAATATCTTCCAGCTTTAATATCTGTCTCCATTTCAGCTCTTGACACAAATCTGTAGGCTTGCCCATCTTTTTCATCATCCCTTGGCTTTCGTGAAGTAACTAAATGAAACATATAAAAATATAAATTGAATGTTTTCTTTTATATTTGAAATACAAATATGAGACTGGACTGCTTATTAAAGTTAGGGAGAGTACACATTAATATACAATTGTAATTCTTCCATATACAGAATACTCATTATTTTAGTGTAAGTTTTAAAACTGAGCACAGCCCCTCCTGTTCCCTTTATTTCTATTCTTTCCTATCTGTTGCTTACCCACTCCCTTCACACCCTATACAATATTCATTCATGTTGTCCTTTTAATTATTCACTTAATAAAATTATTAAAGTGACTTGGAAATCAAATGGAAGTTTAGCTCTCAAATGCCAAATGTACTTCTGAAAATAAGTGAATACACAACAAGATCTGCCTCATCCCACCCCTCAAACCTTTGCTCACTGTATTTGCCCTGTTATTCAGAGTAGAATTACCTAAGCTAGTTAAAAAGAAAGTTACGTAAGTATCAGAAGCAGCCCAGCCACCACTGCAGAATCTTAGTGGAGGACAGCTAATGCTGCTTTCCAGGACAACTTAAAACAAGGTAAATTCCCTGCAGAAAGATTAAAGCCAATATTCAAGCAAAACATTACAACTATCTTGAGTATTTGGTACATTGTGCAGTACAGACATTACTTAAGCAAGAAAGTAAAAAAAAAAAAATCCTTTTGTATTATTATTGACTTTGCTGTCCTATCACCATATTAACTATCCACTACTTGTATTTGAACTCCTGAACATATTAAATGTAGCAGTGAATTGGTAATACTTGTATCAGCAATGGGTGCAACTTGGTGATACAAGTGGAAAACAATCTCCCCCTCCCAGTAATTACTATCAACTTCAGAATGATAGAAAACTCAAGGCCCAGGGAAAATGATCTTCTGAAGCTATTAATGATAAACATATTACTAGAATATCTAGTTTTAGCCAAGATTCTACAGAAAGATCAAGAGTATAATGGTTAATACAATTAAAAAAAACCATACCAGTATGAAATAAATTTTAGATAACAGGCTTTAACAGTTACAGCCAGATGACTTTACAGTTCAGCTATCCATAGTGAAGAAAAACCACAGCACCATGTGCTGGATTAGAACTCAACACCAAGAACATGGTTCTCCCAATAGCACAACGGATCCATTTCAGGCATTTCCCAACCCCTAAGAAGTCCCACACATACTGGTTTGTGAATAACCTGGAGAATTTTCTTCTAATAAAGAAACTGACACCAACTAGGATTACTGATTATCCCAGTTAAAATCTAGAGAGAAGATTCTATATACAATAAACTCGGTACTGCATGTGTATGATTAGACTGTTAAGATTGGGAAAAGTTAATTTTTATGTGTTTGAAGGGTGTTCAAGAATTTCAAGTAAAAGCATTTTAACACTGTGTTGCATTACTTATACATACTTAGCATTTATATAGCATTTTAATGAAACAAGTAAGTCTGAGAGCTTTTTTAAAATTAAGTAAGAATTTTAGAAGCAATTAAAAGTCTCTTACTATTTTGCCAATATAAAATAATGCGATTCCTAGGACAAGAGTTCCTTAAAAAAGTAACACTGAAAAGTCAACCTTGTTATCAGTCCCACATACCAATTCTAGGCGCCCTGGCCAGTTTTGGTGTTAGAAATTCAGAAAATGAGAGACTTGTTCCCTCATGTTACACAATTCATCTTTCAGACCTGTCCCTCCTCCCCTGTTATTATCAGATCTATTTCTTGCTCACTGAAAACAGAAGGGAACAGACTGTTTTTGAAATTCTGAAAAGCACATGGCAGGAGAGTAATAACGTAGCTAATGTGGACATCTCTGGTGAACAGTCAAACAGGAGGGAGCAGTTAAAAAAATAAAGGTCTTGTGAATGAGCCAAGTATTTGCAAGGAAGGCAAGAAAAGAATACTTCAGTAAGAGAAGAGGGTTTTTTCTGCAGTTGATAGGGAGGAAAAATGAAAGACCATGGGCTCCAGGCTGGATATATTAAAACATCAGATAGTTATAAAGATCTTGGAGAGCACAAACACCAGTTTTATCGGAAGTTTATTGCTATTCCCTACATTTCTAATACTAAAGCAACAATTTATAATGCCTAGGATGCTTCAACAACTATAAAACTAAAAGGCAGACCTGAGAAACTCCACTGGCTGTTCATTACAGAAGGCCAGTAGGAACTTCTAGAATACCCTCAGTAATAGATGGTGACTGACATTGAAGAAACCCACAAACTGAAATACTGCACAGACAAAAATTGGTTTTCTGCAGCATCAGTAACATTTAATTACTATTACAAATATTTTCACAGTCATCATATGTTGTTAGTTCAGTTGTCTGGAAAGAGGAAGAGCCTTTTGTTTTCCCACTCTATACAATTTTTATACTCTGACAAAATTACTCCTACACCAAATCACTGGGATAAACATCAGATATTTTCCAGATAATCAGAGACTAAAAGTATGATACGACAATAGAAATGCTGACAACTTACATGGCACTGTAGTTCCAAACCTAGTAGGATTCAGTACTATAAACCTGTTCTTCAAACTTCTTCGCCCCACTCCTTGGGCCCCAATCAAGACCAGTGTTTTCCTTTGAAAAGGAGGCATTTTAGCTACTTCCTCATAGATCTGGATTTCATGACGATCAAATTCTACATTGAGATATGTACAAAAAAATTTAATACACAGTCCGTGCTATGGAAAAAAAAAATATTAAGCAGTCCTGCTATATTTCAACAGACCCCATGTGAACACAAATAGTACCCAACGGGCAGTAAGTCTGATACAAGCTTTCTGGTTTTAAATTGGTTTGAGAGTAAAATAGTTATCCCTCCATGGACAGCATAAGATCAGATTCTCATCTTTACTTCCAAGGAAAAAATCTGAGTTTGATCAGAAGGGAAAAACTGTGATTAACAATTACTGAGCATTCACAGAATCACAGGCTGGGTGAGGTTGGAAGGTACTTCTGGAGGACACCTGGTCCCACCGCAATGCCCAAGCAGGACCACCTGGAGATGGTTGCTTAGGACCACATCCAGCCAACTGCTGAGTATCAGCAAGGAGGAATATTCCACAATCTCTCCGGACACCCTGTGCCAGTGCTCAGTCACCCCCACAGTGGAAAAAATGTTTTCTAATGTTTAGAGGAAACCTATGCTGCTTGTTGACTCCTGCCCCGTCACTGAGCTTCTCTGAAAGAGCCCAAATCCATCCTCTCTGCACTCTCCCTTCAGGTATTTGTACACATTGATGAGACTCGCCCTGAGCCCTCCCCAGGCTGAACAGTCCCAGCTTGCTCAGCCTTTTCTCATGGGAGAGATCTCCAGTCCCTTCAGCACCTTTGTATGCCCTTGTCTCTCTTGCACTGGGGAGGTGCCCAGTACACTTCAGGTGTGGCCTCACTGATGATGAGTAGAAGGGAAACGTCACCTGCTGGCAACAAAGCCTTTGGTTCTCTTCTCTTTTAACACCCAGTTCTTCTCTGACTTCCACCTACCAAATTATGGACTCAGCATGAGTTCACTGTTCTATCTTCACTGGTTACTATTGCTTTTAAACCATAAAAACTGTCTGATCTATGAAATTTATAAACAAATATTTTACTCCAGATCTTTAGCTTTGGATACACTAGACTCGTCGAGTTAAGAAGCTTAGAGAACTTTGACTCGTATGACATATTAAGAGATACCTGCATTTCTTGTAGTGAGATACATCATCTTTTTCTTTTTTTTGCTGCTTATTGTTCCACAAAAAGGCCCTAAAAATAAAAAATTAGATGAACTTGCAATTTTTGTTAAATGTGTTTTTCCAAAGCTCATTTACATGAATATATGGAAGTTTAAATTAATTAAATATATAAGGACTATTTTAGAATTTAAGGCAGGAGATCACATCTATTTACATACGCATCAAATGGTACAGGAAGAATCAAACACAAAGAAAAAATA
>WEIV01000356.1:76722-109298 GCA_013390005.1 Calyptomena viridis | reverse complement strand
GGAGAGAGTCCAGTGAAGGGCCAAAAAGTTGATAGAGAAGCTGGAGTATATTCCATATCTGGAAAGGCTGAGAGAGCTGGGGGTTTTCAGACAGGAGAAGAGAAGGCTCAGGGAGATCAGATCAATGTTTATAAATACGTTATGGAGGTGCAGAAGGTGGAGCCAGACTCTTTCTAGTTGTGTCCCGTTACAGGACAGAGATGGGCACAAAAGTGAAACACAGAAAATTCCTTCTAAATATGAGAAAACTTCTTCCTAAAATTGAAGATGATAAATATTGTCGTTGGCTGCCCAGAGAGGTGGCAGAACTTTCATCCTCAGAGATATCCAATTTCCAACCAGACATGGCCCCATTGCTGACCATGCTTTAGCAGTTTTTGGATCAGATCATCTCTAGAGGTGCCTTCCAGCCTCTCCAGCACTGACTCTGGCTCTGTCCCAGGCTAGGAGCTGGCTGCAGGATGCTCACAACACCCAACCAGGAGGATGCTCTGGGTGGAGGTTGAGATACCAGCAGGGCTGCTTTGGGCTTGGTTCAACAGACTTTAACTCCTGTCATTGCCCCACCAAAGACCTTCCCTCACACTTGGAACTTTCATGCTTCTCCTCTGGCTGACACCTTCTCAATTTTAAAAGTCCCTTTTCTAATTCCCTGGTCATCATTTAATCCTACTGATGGTCATATTACTTCTGAAATAACATGGGAAAATGCCCTTCAGACATGTATCACCTGTTCATTATAACATTGTTCTTTTAGCAGGGGTTGTTCTCAAGGCCAGTTGCCATGGTTGGGCTGGATGAAACCCCCTGACCAACTCAGAAGAAGGTGGGTGGCCAGGAAGGACACATGGAGGACTCCCCTCTCTGGATAAACTCATCACTTGTTCTCCTCCCCCACTCCTCAAAACTGCCCAAATCAAGACAGCTTTCCCATGGTGTTGTCTGTAACCTGCCTGCACTGGGGGGCAAGTGCTGGACTCACTGTCCTAGTCCTCCAGGAGTGGTAAGGATGGTGGTTACTGGACTGGATGGGACAGTACATGAGAATACCCAGGCACAACCTCTTCTCGCCACCCTGCTCACAGTATGGAGATGCAGTGAGATCTCCGGCCAGCTCGGGAGAAGGCCACCGACAGACTGGGCCAGGAGAGATTGCAGAGTCAGGGACATGGTGTAGCCGAGCCCCAGCTGGGCTGGAGCCAAGCCCGGCCCCACGGCCATCCAGTCCAGCCGGGGCTGGCAGGGGAGGACTGCAGAGGACGGCAGAGGAGGGATGTGCTCCGGCACCACATAAAAAGCCCCCGGCAGGGACCAGGGAGCACAGGCGACACCCTGAGAAGAGCCCAGAGCAGCACTGCCAGAGCTGTGGGAGAGGAGAGGAGCCATGGAGCAGTACTTCTCAGCCACCCAGAAGATGGAGCAGGAGGTGATGTTCCCCAGCCTGCTGCGAGGGGTATTCCCGCAGGAGGAGGGGGCAGCCCCAGCTTCAGGCAGCCACACGGACCTCTACGAGCGCTACCAGCTCCTCAAGGCCATCAAGCCCATGGTGGAGAAAGGCCTGGCCTCTGTCAGTGACCAGAGCCCGACTGGCACCGGCACTGATACTGCTTTAGATGAGGGTACAGACTGCAATCTGGAAGAGCGCCTTTCCCATCATGTCAACGGCTTGCAGCAAGTTCTGACAGACCTCACCAAAAACACCAAAGCCCTCACCCGGAGGTACAGCCAGATCCTGGAGCAGATCAACCTCAGTGAAGACCAGTCCAGCTCTTGAGCCTGCACTCCCTGCCTCTGAGGTAAGAGCTCTGGGGACACAGTGCCAAGGAGGAGCTGACTGAGTGGTAACTCTGTCCTTATGCCCCATCAGCTGTGCGGCTTTCCAATGTTTGCATCACACCCCCAAATCCCAGGAGTCCTGAGTCTGCAGTTCATTGCTCAACACATGCATTCTCCTGGATTTGTCTTTCTCAACTGCCAACTGATGCAAGCTGCACCACTAAACAAAAGCCACTTTGTGAGATCCATATTGTCCCCAAGACTCCCTCGTCTGCAGCATAGGCAATATCTTGCTGCACCTGTGCAAAATCAAAAGGGATGAAAAGGTTATGCAATTGGTGGACCCTGAACTCTGAACTCCAGGAGCTGCTAGGCACTGGTGCTCCATCCGTTTCTCTTTTGATTCTGATTAAAAATGTAACAGACTAATTTTTGGGGGGGGAAATTTGGCACTTTAAGGTCTTCAAATATCTAAATTTGGCATGCCATCTGGAAACAGCTCAGGCACTTCAATCTCACCCTAGCCTGAAAAGCAAACCCATTGTCCATGCTGGTGGGACTTTCATCCCTAAGACCCACTGGGTAGACATTGTAGGGGGATTGAGTGGACCTTGCACAAGAGACGGCAAGGAGATAGGCTGCTTTAAAGATCTCTCTTTTTGTTCAAGAGACCTTTGGTAGCTGGAAGACTTAAACTTGGATTGCTCTCCCTCTCCAGCCTTGCAGAGCAGTTCACTCTCTGGAAAGATAACTTTTTTCACAGATGACCTTAAAGCCCCTGTGAGGGGGGCCAATCAAGCTGTTAAGAAGGTTCAGAAAGGAAAAAGTTTTGCATTTTTTCATGCCCAGTGTACATGCCATTAAGTTTAGCATTCTCACCTTTGAAAAATGAATTTTTCCTGAATCCTTCCACTATTTGGCATTTTGGGGGTACCAGCAGTATCCTGCTTTACAGACATCCTTGTGTTTCCATCCCAGATGGGACTCACAGACAAGGCCCCTGGAGTGAAATGGAGAGTGTAGAAAGGTGACAGCAGCAACAAAGGGCATTAACAGGACTTTACAATGTTAACTTTTATTTAGGAGGAAACACAGCCAGGAAGGAGGGCATCCTGACCAAACTGTGTGCATTATCTCCACAGGGTGATCCGCTGTCCACAGCCCAATGGCACTTGTTCTCCTGTGCCAAGTCCCACCAAGGAACACCTTTTGTGAGCAGCCCAGAGCTTGGATGTCCCAGGCATTACCTGTACCATACAATTCATCCTGCAGCTGATCCTGCCAACAAGCTTGCTGTTTCATTTCACCACTGTCCCAGGGGGATTTCTGTGGGGCGGAAATGACTGTTTTGTGTTGCTGCTTTGTGGAAGGCATCTAATTTTGAAATGATGCTTCTTTCTGTGTGTTCCTAAGCCCCCCCAGACCAAACCAGTCTCTTTGATAATGTAAATGAAATGCAAAGCCTTGTGCATGTGTCTCGTGTTTCCTACCGGATGTCACTTTTGTACAGCTACTATTCCCTTGCCTATGAGACTGATGGGACCTTGACCACCAAGGCCAGGCTTCAGTACAGGGAGGTGAGCTGGGTTTCTATGGCAGAGAATGGGAATTGTGTTTGCATTGGGATGGATGTTCCTCCAGCCCTCTGTCTCTCACATCTTACAAAACCTTAGTGTAATACTGCCAGTATCCTGTTCTGAGTGCTAGGATCCCAACCTGCACCGCAACATTCTTCCTTCCTTTCTGCAACATCCTCTTCTCCTCTGGATCTCCAACTTCTCAGCACCCCAATCAGTATTTACACATCCCATTCCTTGGCCAGCCCCTCATATTCAGCATCATCTCTACTATACACGGCCCTCTGGACAACCTGCCACAATCCTCACTGGCCTCGGGAAAACCGAGAGTGGGGGCAATTCTGCCTTCTGCTTGCTTGTCCGTGACACACTCTGGAGCTGGGAGCAAAGGGGGAGGTGAGGATGCTCAGCTGAGGTGAGTAGAAAGGCAGGGCTTTGCTTGCCTTCAATCCCTGTGAGCCGTGGAGAGACCAGGGGCAAAGCCCTCACTAGGTTGGTGGGCAGGAGCTGCAAGCTCTTCATGGACAAGTTGGAGCCTTCAGTACAGCCTGGGCCCCACCCACAGGTTACTCCTTCTCTCCCAGACACCACCCTTGGGAAGTTCTACTGAGCCGGGCACTGGAGAGAAGTGTCCTCTTGCATGTTCAGAACATTTTAAAAAAATTCAACTATTGAAGTAGTGCTGCTTTGGCTAAACAACACTGGTCCTCCATCACCCTTGCACTTTTGATCACAAAACTAGAGATGTCTGAGCATCTTTGGTGAGAGGAGGATTGCAACCATGCCCTGTGCTGCAGTCTGCAGCTGAGTTGTGTGTGTTGCTAATGTGCTCTCTGAATCTGCCATTCACAAGAGTGAAACATCTTTCAGACTGAAATTGGGACTCATCAGCAATGAAGGTCTCAGATGTTCTGCAGATGGTACCCCTGTTTCCTCTGATCACCTGGAGGCAGCTCCATGCCTCGGTCCTGAGTTCATGTTCATGTTAATGCCTTTAGTGGGGCTCTGATTGCTCAGCAGCAATTGAAGCTCCACAACACTGTAAAAAAGGATAAAAGCAGGGACTCCATTCCTTGCCTTTATTTTAGCGAAATTCTAATTGCACAGAAAATAACAGAGAAAAATTGCTGCACAATTAATGCACTGTGACTTCAAAGCTTCCCCCGCACTACACCCCCTGTCCTGATACCCTCAGCAATGGCAGATGCTGTCTCAAAATCACTCATACTTAAATACCTGCACAATCTCAAAAACATCCCAGAAGCACTGACTGTCCTACAGTCCTTGCACAGAAGGAACCCACTAGTGATCTGGGAACACTTGAGACTTCATGTAATCCTTCAGGATAATAGAATCATAGAACTATTTGGGTTGGAAGGAACGTTAATCATTATCTAGTCCCAACTCTCCTTCCATGGGCAGGCACATCTTCCACTAGACCAGGTTGCACAAAGCCCCATTCAACCTGGCCTTGAACATTTCCAGGGATGGGGCAGCCAATACATTCTCTTTCACAAAAGGAATCATCCCACGTCCAGGCAGTTTCAATATAAGTCTGACAATCACAGCATATGCTGAGTTGGAAAGGACCCACAAAGATCAAGTCCAACTCTTAAGTGAACGGCCCATATGGGTATCAAACTCATGACCTTGCTATAGATCAAAATTAAACGTTTTCTCCTTTATCCTGGTTTAATAGATAAAGATGATAATGACTAAACAGAGACCCTCTCTGCAGTGTGCTGATCACAAGAGGAGATGAGCTCGCTCTCTGCCTGCTGAGCAGTGAGTTTGTGCATCTGCCAAAAGAGGTCATGCTATGACCCATGCTATGGCCCATCCTATGAGGGCATGAGGAGTTGTGTAATTAAAAAAAAATAAATCAAACCCCAAAACCTCTCAATCTCCCCCTAAATATTGCTTGCTTATAATTCTTTTTTGTCAGATGATTGGCAGAGACCATCTGATGGTCTGGAAAAAGCAAATGGTACTTTCGCACCTAAGCAGAATAATACCTTCTGTATGTTTTCAACTTTTTTATGGAGAAGATGGTGCCAGGCAAAAGAAAAGACATATTATGGTTTTGCTCAGTTTTCCCATTCACACTAATCTCCCTTGAGACTTTGGGGATTCAAACATATGAACAGATAAGACTGTACCATGTAGGTCAGTGGGACTGGAAAGTGACTTAGCAAAGAGGATAACTCGAGCCTGGTGGTCCCACTATTGCTCTTCGGTCTTCTCCTGTTGTGGCCATGGGGAAAGACTCAGGAGCTGGAAGGCCTGGACCTGTCTGTAGCCCCTCTTCCTAACAGGCAGAGATCTGGGAGAAAGTCTCACATCTTGCCCAACCACAGCTTTGTGGATGTTCATCAAGAAGGTAGAGAGGCATTATTAGCTTGATATTAAAGCTGGTATTAAAGCTCTATAACTGAGCATACTTATGTGTCTCTGATGGTGCAACAAAGCAGCATCTCCAGCTCTCCTGGTTTAATTTTTTTTCTTGTGTGCATCCATGGGATTTGATAAATATCTAGTAATCCATTAAGAAAAAGTCTTGTTGCACCTTGTGACTATGTGCTATGCAAGAATTTTAAAGCCTAAAATCAAAATGCAAATAAAAAGGACTCTCACATACGAATAGGGAGAGGAGAAAAATATTTGTAAGGTACATACGCCCATCTTGTACAGAGTTAGTTAATCTTTGTTTCTGACAAAACTCAGGGGGAGGGAGCAGAGTTAGATTTTGGAGAGGAAGAATTTATGACATAGAGTTCAGGATGTTTGAATGGTATATTTTTTTTGCTCAGCACTCTTTGTATGATCCTGGTCAGCCTTTTGCCAATCTGGTCCTCAGCTTCCTCTTGTTAAAGAGTGAATGCTCCTTCAAAACTTTGACTTAGAGGGAAGTCACAATGTGCAGAGCAAAGGTAATTTCTAGTTTGCTTCATCCTATTTTCCCAGGGTTTCTTAGAGAGAGACTCTCCCTGAAAGATCCAGCACAGCCCAAGGACAAATTAAGATATCCATAAACAGTTGTGAATATTGTGTGCAAGGATTCATCAGGAAAGTAGGGTGGGAATGTATTGAAACCATAGTTTTTCATTGCATTGAAGCTTCCCAAAGGAAACACGGCATTTCTGTAAGGGTGTGAACATTGGGACATGCCCCTATTCCATGCAGTCTGAGCTGCTGTAAAATGGAAAGTGTGAATAATACATGAAGTGGGGACTGTATAAACCATCTAATTGCATCAACAGCCCAAGCGGAGGGAGGAGGTGCTGGAAAAAATACCCGCAAACTCACATAACCTTTGCCAGGAGCACCTCACCAGGAGACCGGAATAACTGCCACCCATACCTGGGAGGAGCCCCAGGAGTGCAGATTCTTCCTCTAGCTCTCCAGCTTATTTTCACAGTAGATGCCCAAGGACTTCCTTTTGATCAAAGCCTTGGTTTCACAGGGATACACAGCCAAAACCTGTCTTCTCTCTTCCCCTTTATTTCTGTGCATCTAGCTGGCTGCAAATGTTCTCATCTCTCAGACCTGCTTTTCCATGACTAGCTCAGCCTCTCGTCTTCTACACCACTGGCTTGGGAAATGTGGGTTGTAGCCTCAGCAGCAAGAGCAGGCACAAACCCACTGTTTGGGCTGCCAACCTTCACAGACTACTTTGAAATGATCCTCCTTTTTGGAGATAATTTTTTTTTCCGGCTAGACACCCAGCATCAACCTGAATTGGGCTGTAGACATGCCAATGACGCTCAAGAGGGAACAACCAGCTGGATGGACCCATACCAACACCTTCAGTAGGACTGTTGTGTGACAGGGACTTGGGAATAGTGACACCCATACACTCAGCTCTGACCACACCCTCCAAGTGGCATGCCAAGAGTTTGGAGAAAGTTCAGGAAAAGAAAGAATCATAGAGAAGGATGGGCAACTGTTGTATCCAGTTTGGCTTCTTGATCCAGAAAAGCCTACAAGCTAAGCTGAACATGATATAAACATGGGAAAGCAGTCAATGAACACGGCTATAAGGAGAATAATTTGGTTTCTCAGGAATATGAGCACTGATGGGCTTGGTGGGCTGTTTTAACCAATGGCAGTATGAGTGGTTAAATCTGTATCCCAGGGATGCCTCCCTGCATTCATCCGTTGGGGATGGAACGTGTACATTTTGGCCAGAAGACATTTGGCTCCCTTGACTTCTAATGGTGTCCTGAGGCCTGTCCAAAGCCAGCTCAGACCTCAGATACAAGCCATCAGCTATGTGTTCTGAGAAGGTGGGTGGAGCTGATAAACGTCTGGAAGGCCTCAGGTAAGAATGTCAAAAGGTATTTGTACACCCTTTGACATATGGTGTTTGATTTAGGAGTGGCTTCTGAACTGCAGACTCACCAGCCCAGCTGCAATTCCTGAGCAGATCTAAAGCAAACTGCTGATGGTTTTGCTTTTCAGTAAAATTTCCACAAATTGTGCAAGCTGGCCACAGGTCACCAGAGCAACCCGGCAATTTGCAGGAATTGTAGCATATCCTAGGTTGGAAGAGACCCACAAGAATCAACAAGTCTAACTCCTGGCGCCACACAGGACAACCCCAAAAATCACTCCATGTCCCTGAAAGCGTTGTCCAAACTCTTCTTGAACTCAGACAGGCTTTGTACTGTGACCACTTCCCTGGGGAGCCCATTCCAGTGCCCAACCCTCTGGATGAAAACTTTTTCTGAATACCCAACTTAAACCTCTCCTGGCACAGATTCATGTCATTCCCTTGGGTTATGTCACTGGTCACCAGAGAGAAGAGATCAGTGTCTGCCCCTCCTCTTCCCCTCATGAGGAAACTGTAGGCCATGATGAGCTCTACTTTCAGTGTCCTCTTCTCCAGGCTGAACAGACCAAGTGCCCTCAGCCACTCCTCATATGGCTTCCCCTCAAGGCCCTTCACCATCTTCATAACTCTCCTTTGGATATTCTCTAATAGTTTTAGGTTCTCCTTATTTGTGGATTCAGCATATGTGCTTAAAAAAAAACAAAAAAACCCCTCTGGTTTTCCTCTGTGACCTTTCTAAGAAACTGGATTGTCTTGGTGCTTCCCTTGGCAAACTTAAGGACAGAGATTGGGATGCCCTGCCAAATCCCAGCTGGAGTGAATATTGTTTACATGGGAGCTCAGAAGAGCTGCACCAAGTTTGCTGCCTCTCCTCTTTGCTAACCCATTCACTGCTGTTTAAAATAACCTGGCTTATTTTCTAGCTTTTCACAGGAACTTCCTGAGATGCCCTACACCAAATGGATTTTGGGAATCACCTTCTTTAGGTGCTCCTTCCAATGATTTATCTTCACTCCCAGCAGTGATAATACTGGCAGCTGTAACACAACATGGAGGGTGAAGATCAGCTATGCATTGTCACCTCAATGCTCCAGGCAAATGGGCCACAGCAAAAAGTCTTCATCCCCTCAAGAAACTTAGATACCAGAGAAGAGGGAAAATGAAGAGTAAGGCAAACAGATGCTGCTCCATGCTCCTCTCAGCTGCTTCCACATGTCTGAACTTCTTATTTCCCTTCCTCTTTTAAGCATGGAATTATTTTGTTTTTCTCCCTTTGGATGTAGTGTATTCCCTTGTACTAGGGCATAAAACCTAAATCTGACTGTTGTTGCCCTAATTCTCCTAAACAGAAGCTTTTAGTATTCAATGTATTAAGAAAATAAACATTTTAGAAACACTCGTATAAATAGTACTGTTTTCCAAACTGATGCATAAAACCATAGAATCATAGAATGCTTTGGGTTGGAAAGGACCTTAGAGATTATTTAGTTCCAACCGCCCTGCATGGGCACAGATGCCACCCACTGGATCAGATTGATCAGGACCCCTGCCAACCTAGTCTTGAACGCTTTGAGAAATGGAAGCCACAGTTTCTCTGGGCAATCTGTGCCAGTGCCTCATTACCCTACGAGTAAATGTATGTACCAGCACAGAGATGTCCCAGTTCACTGTTATGTAAATATTTATACACTTTTACAAACCCCACATATTTATTCCTCACAAAGCCATTTTCAAGTTATTGTTCCTTGGCAGACCCACAGTTCTAAGCATTAATACAATTATTCTTATGATTTCTATTGTGGTTGCTCACCCAAGGTCCAGGGACAGGCTAATTCTTTCATGCGAAGACAGGGAAAGAATGGTCCTTACCTGGAGGAGCTTACAATCTTGGAAATATCCCTCTTCCACCAAATAAAAATTAATTGTGGGCAGAGGGAAATCATTAATATCTCCTCCAGGAAGATTTTTAGGAAGTGCTGTATTTGCCTGAGATTTTCCCTTTGGTTGCTGGTACCAAAAGCAGCTTGAAACAGAAGAGAGTGAGGCAAGTTTGGTAGAGGAGATAACAGTTTTTATTAGACCAACAGAAACTGAAAAAAAATGGAAAAAAAAACCCAAGCAAGCTGAAACAGAGTCTGACAGACCTGGGAATACCTCATGTACCCTAAAGTGTGGATGGTTTTATCCATCTGTATCAGCTGATCAATATAAGGTGTTATCTCTCGTTACAAACATTAAGTTACATGTCTGGACAATCATGTCCAAGGCAATTTTGCCACTGTAACGAAGTAAAGATACAGAAGTGATGAGTGGCCTGAAGACAAATTTGAAAGCACCAGTGCACTCAGAAACACCTAGAATGAAACAAAGGAGACCCTGCAGGCCTGTTGTCTGGTTCTGGAGAGGTTATTTAGGCTCACTCTGATTTGATACTCTGCATTTAATAAATTAACAAAGACACAGAATCATCATAGATTCACACAATAGTTTGGATTGGGAAGGAAGATTAAAGATCATCTAGTTCCAACCCCGCTGCCATGGGCAGGGACACCTTCCACTAGACCAGGTTGCTCAAGGCCCCATTCAACTTGGCCTTGAACATTTGCAGGGATGAGGCATCCACAGCTCTTGGCAACTTGTGCCAGTGTCTCATCACCCTCAAAGTAAAGAATTTCTCCTTAACATCTAATCTAAATCTCTCATTTTTTAGTTTTAAACTGTTACCCCTTGTCCTGTCACTTTCTGCCCAAGTAAAAAGTCACTCTCCCTCTTTTTTGTAAGTCCCCATTTAAGTATTTATATGCCCACTTTCAGTACATCTTTGTGAGTGTTTCGATGCTGTGCTAGTTTCACTATCACTAAATCTGTGGTGGTGCCCACATTCAATATTTGGTGGATACAGGATATTAGAAAACAATGTCATGCAAAGATAATAATCAAATATTTATGACCAGTTGAAAAGAATAGTTCAGGCCCAAGCACAGATTCAGGTTTGGTTTTATTTACCTTGCACAAGTCACTCAGTGCCCAGAGATTGTATGTGTGAGAAAGAAAATGCCACCACTTTGCACACATTGTAGACAACCTGATGGGAATAACAATGGGAATAACAAATGGGATCAATGAGATGGTTTGGAATAAACTGCCCTTAAAATAGCAGCACATGGAGGCCAAAAAGCTGTGAAAATGTTTACTGGTTTTGATACAACAGGTTGTTGAGGCAGAGGTGGACACACGGGCACACACTGCGGGGCTCCTTGGAGGTGCTCTGGGCACTGCACTTCCTTTGGAATGGATTATTTGGCGCTTAGTCAGCACACAGATAGCATTTCAGGAGGTGTGTGCTGGCAGCCAGCCCAAGTCCACCCTGGCACCTTGCTGACTGCCAGAAAACTAATGAGAAAATACTTCCGCTTTCAGGCTGTTCCCTCCCCTCTCCCTACACCTGCAACTAGTACCAGGTCTGTGCCTGGAGCTAACTGGAGCCTCCGGGGCAGCAGCTGTGCTGGGAACGTGGAAAAGCTGACCCAACAAAGAAGGACCAAGTGAAAGAGGACTGGAGCACAGCTGGAAGCCATCCTGTGTAGGGCAGCAGGTCTCCCCAAACAGCTGAGCCCTTGGCTCCCGGGGAAGATGAGTATTTCATCGGAGCACAAGCCCCTTGGGAAGCAGGTCACCGGCAGCCTGCGTACGGTGAGTAAGGTACGGGCTCAAGGGCACAATTTCCTCACGTGGGATCAAAGCACCTCCTCTGGGCTACATTTGAGTGTTTTTTTTCCTCACCTGTTATTCTGAAGACAGGAGGGTTTTCCAGATATATGACTAAGAAGAGGATTCTAGTTAAACAGCTGTGTCTGGCTCTTTGCACCTGTTTGCCTACAGAAGAGCCAAATCTCTCACAGGTATGCAAGATCTGGTGACAAAATAACAAGAGTGGTTTTTCTTGTCCTTAGACAAGAGGTGGAATTCAATTAATATGAACTTTAATTGGTCTGATCTCTAAATAAAAGCCTGCTGTGCATTTGGGGCATTTTCAACTATTCTTATGAGTCTCTAATGATTCATAAGCTGCCTTGTATTATTGACATGCAGAATCATCAAGTGGGAGCAGTAGATTTCTACCTATTAGGAGAATTAATGGAAAGCAGCATACTACTAGTCAAAAATCATTGATGAGATTATTTCGTTTTCCTCTCCTTTGCCCTCAATCTGTTGCTAACCTGTTTGTCTTCTCTGCTGTAGCTGTACAGTCTTTCCTCCAGACCTCTCTGTCTTTAAAAAGCCCAACCTTCTTGAGTTGCACTTTTCAGATATACGTTGTAAAATGTTGCCCAGGGAGGTAACTGTTTTATAGATTAATAAACTGGGACACAAATAGGAGAATGACTTTACTAACAGTCACCTTGCTGGCTAATTACAGAACTGGGAATCAGCTGGTGCCAGTACTCCCAGTCGGCTGGGAACCAGTTTGGTGCCAGGCCAAACCCATTAATCAAGATCTGAGAACATAAAGTTAGTTGGGGTACTGTATTAATGAAGAACATGTTATTAATTTGTATTAGTAGCAAACAGCATGAAACAACTGACCTGCCATCTGAAAAAGGAGCAAAGGCTCAAAAGCGTGAGACTTTCTTGTCAAATGAGCACTCTTGTGGAGTGCTGTTGGTATCACTTGGACTAATGGCAAATTTCCTAAAGACAAACTTTACTACAGAAAAAGATTTGGGCTGTGTTTTTCAGTGCGTGGAAATCACCAGCTAGTCTCAGAGAGGATAACATTTGTCTCCTTGACCTCAGGATAAATGGTTGCCCATGAGATGAAGCCCCCCAAACTAGTCCAAAGCAATATTCCAGCTGGGTCTTTGGCCTGAATCTTCTATTGCTTCCCTTCATTGCTTAGGCTGTTGGCAAATTTCTGCTAAATCTGAGAATTTGCTGCTCTTTAAAGGGAAGGTCTCCCCCTGCACCAGCTTGTTCGTTCCTAGTTCCTTCCTTTGTCAGCTCTGTTGCTTGCTAAATCCTCTGTGAGCCAACACTGCTCACTAAGATGAAAGAGAAGCAGAGCTGGCATGAGGTGAGCAAAGGAAGCACGTAGGTAGGTACAAGGACAGAAAGAGGAGAGGGCAGCAGAAGCTCCCCCTTCTCTGGGTGTGAGCTGAGATCAGCTCACGTCATCCTATGGGTCTGTACCCGTGGGATCCAGCTAAGCACTTAAGTACACACTTCAGCTGAGGCATGTGACTAGCAGCACTGAGGCAGATCCTTGCGCGATCAGATCCAAGAAAGCACAGGTGAGCTCCTGGAAAATAGGATTGTTTACTGACTCACGCCTTCCCAATGGCAGGTGTGTCCCTGGCCAGGCTTGTGACTTGCATTACAGCAGTGACAGCAGGAGGGAAAAGAACTGCCTTCTTTCTTCCCTCTTCTTTTCATCTGCTGAGAACTACATAAATTTACCAAGTGCAAAGGGAGGCTGTTGAAATTCTTCAGCACAGAACTGTCAGGAAGGTCAGACTGGACCAGGCCTTCAGGCCTCCTCCAATTAAGATAATGGTGTTAATGTACAGGGGGGAAAAAAGTCCAAACAAAACCACAAACTTTACATTCTTCCCTCTTAATCCATGTCAGTTGCATGAATTATTTCCTTTACTTCCTATCTAAAGCTATTATACATTTTTTAGGTGCTTTGCTAAACAGCTTCTGTCCTGTACCTCTGACATGTTGTCAGTGTTTGTAACTGTAGTTTGTAGTGTTTGTAGCTTTAGTTCCTCCTTTGAAAACAACAGCTTAGGTGACAAGCATGAAGTAGCACAGCCTGGGACTCTTTCCCTATCCCTCTGCACATAGGGAGGGTGAGATCTTGCATATTGCTCTTACTGTAAGGACAGTGGCCCACAAGGACAATGCTTGTGCAGGACTTAGATCAATGTTAAATCCTGGAGTCACTCACAACTTCCCTGGACAGGGTACTTCTTTTCTCTCTTCCTCACTGGGAAGACTGCACTTTCCTACATCTCAGAGATGTGGTGACAACTTAGCCATTTCTAAGGCTCTGCTGCTCTGGTTGCAAGGGCTGTATAAGCATCTTGCATCTGCTTTTTACAATGAATGGAGTGGATGTTT
The DNA here is from genome assembly GCA_013390005.1 of Calyptomena viridis. Taxonomy (NCBI): domain Eukaryota; kingdom Metazoa; phylum Chordata; class Aves; order Passeriformes; family Eurylaimidae; genus Calyptomena; species Calyptomena viridis. The sequence goes on along the minus strand of WEIV01000356.1, from coordinate 95,489 downwards.
CCATCTGATCCCCAAGAGATGGAAGCTCATACCACTTTTCACACCAGCATTCCAACTTCTCTGTTGATGGCCTCAGACAAGTAACACACATGGCTTTTTGTCTCCTTGTGATACTTGCAGTTGTCACCAATCGTGGAGTTAAACGTCGGTGGGGAGATGTACACGACAACACTGAGTACCTTAAAGAAACACCCCGGCTCCAAGTTGGCAGAGATGTTCACTGGCCAGCCCAAACTCAGGACTGACTCTGAAGGGAGGTTCTTCATCGACAGGCCAGGCACCTACTTCAAATACATCTTGGAGTACCTGCGTAGTAACCAAGTGCCCACCCAGTGCATCCAGGACGTCTACAAGGAGGCGTTGTTCTACGACATAGAACCTCTAATCAAGCAGCTAGAGGACTCCCCAGAGATCTTTGGGGAGCTTGTAGCACGGAAGCAGTTTCTTGCTCGTGTGCCCAATTACAGTGAGAACATCGAGCTGATGATCCGCATTGCGAGGGCAGAAGCGGTTGCATCCCGCCAGTCCAGTGTCATCGTGTGCGTGGTCAGAACTGAGGAGGACGCGGCCAGGTGTCAGGATGCCCTGAACAGTTTGGACACGGATAAAAAATCCGTGGTGAAGTTTGGCCCCTGGAAGGCTGTGCCAAGTATTTCTGACCTGCTGGACTGCATTCAAATGGATGTTGAAGCCAAAGGGTATAAAATATCCTTTCAGCCTCATGTTGCTGAAAAAGGTTTTCGGTTCAAATCGCACGACTTCTTCTACAAGTTCCTGTTCACCTGGTGGTAGCAAAGTGCCGTCATCGATGGGGAATGGAAGAAAGCAATTATCAAAACAAACTAACCTGGGCCATAGAGACTAAGCCATAGACTACCAGAGGGACAGGAAGAAATGCATGGGCCAACAAAAGGATCTCCTTTATCTGTTTGCCAAATTAAAGAGCACTTAAGAGCCACTGTTTACTTGGATTTTAGGGGATAATTTTTTAGGAGATATAAAAGGGACCAGAAAAAGGAGGAATTTTACTCTTTCAGTGTTGCTGACTCTTTGTTAAATTCAGAGAGATATATCTTTGGATTGAGCCAACCTCATTCAACCTAAGAGAAATGAATAATCCAAATGCATCTCATGGACATGTAGAGTTAGTCTCTTGGTGCAAATGGGAACAGGTCACATAAGTGCAAATCCTGATGGAAACAGTGACATTAACACATGCGCTAATTAAATTTGGATTTTTAATGAGAAAGCAAAACCTCTTCTTCTCTCTGCTTTCCACACCAGAACCTTGGTTAGGAAGAAGGATTCAGTGTCCTATGATCTCTTCTTATTCCTCCACTAGACAGCCTGCTCTCTGGTCAATGTATTTATTACCATTATTTATTCTGAAGGAAAGACAGAGAACCTCAGTTATGGTCCAGGATCAACAAAAGGCAAAAATACCATCACTGATATGAGGAGTTTATAATCTAAGGACATGCACTCATCTCTCAGGCTGCACAATTTTAATCTTTTTCTTATGATATTAATTATTATTATGATGATACAGTCTCTTAATATATAAGCTTCTTGAAGAATTGGGAAAACCCACCATTTGATGGGAAGGAAGTGTTACTGAAGCAATAGCCTGCAAATTCTCTTTTACAAAACACAAGTTGGGTCACAAATTCTGTTTTAAAAAATCTTAGAATTTGAAAGTTTATTTTTGTACTGGAGATGTCTTGGTTTTAATCCCTCTGAAAAGCATAATGGTTAATTTGATAATGATCATATTTCCTTTACTTCTCAGAAGACGGATTTCTTCCAGTTAAGGACGATAATCATAGAATCGTGGGATGGTCCCTGGGATGTTAAATAAATAACTTTTAAAAGCTTTTTGAATTATGCAGAAGTGCTTTGTTTACTGACATTTTCCTCAAAATTCCCGGATTCCTGAAGTTTTATCTTTATGACAATGGATTTGTATCATTCCTAATTAAGCTGGATTTCAGATGTGCTCATCCTAGCATGGATTTCCCCCCCATGACAGTCATGAATCATTCCATCGACTGCAGGGCAGTTCTGCTGTAGATGTGAGGGCACACTCTGAGACCTCTCACATTCATAACCTTGGTAAGAACGGACACAGTCAGTGTCTGAGATGACAAAAAGGATTAGAAAATAGGATCTTTTGATCATAACCAAGTGGTCGATGGTGCTTAGCCTATAAGAAGAGAGATTGAGGAAGCTTCCTAATGGACAAAAGGCTGCTTTAAAGAGATCTGATACACATTGTACATACTAGGGTTTGGAAAACTGGCCCAAATTGCAACAAAGGAGACGAAAACGAGATATTAGAAGAAAAAAATTTGATTATAGGTTAGTTAAGGCATCAAATCAACCACCCTCCTAAGTCTACAGGACTGCTGCCATGAGAAACTTTAATTTGCACACACTCACATCCTGTGTTGTTTCTTTCCTGAGTTCTGTGTCTCTTGACAAGACATTGAGGTCCTGGATTGCGCTCAGAGAAGGGCGCTGGAGCTGGTGAAGGGTCTGGAGCGCCAGACTGATGAGGAGCGGCTGTGGGAGCTGGGAGTGATTAATCTGGAGAAAAGGAGGCTCAGAGGGATCTTCTCCATCTCTACAAATCCCTGAAAAGAGGTTGTAGCACAGTCAGGGGCAGTCTGTTCTCCCAAGTGACAGGAAAAAAGGAAACAATCTCTAGTTGTGCCAGGAAAAAATAGAAAAATGTATGCACTGAAAGGGTGGTTAGGCATTTGAACATGCTGCTCAGGGAAATGGGCAAGTCACCATCCCTGGAAGTGTTCAAAATATGTCTGGATGTGTCACTTGGTAACATAGTTTAGTGGTGGGCTTGGCAGTGCTGAGTTAATGGTTGGACTTGATGGTCTTACAGGTCTTTCCCAACCTTAATGCTATGGTCTAGTTGACATGGTGGTGTTCAGTCATAAGTTGGAATTGATGATCTGAGAGTTCTTTTCCAACCTAATTGATTCTGTGATTCTATGGATCCAACCCCTTCCCAAATCCCCTTGTCCCAAGGATGTGATCAAACTGTGGCCACCCAGTGTCACAGACACGGCTGCTGCCAGTGTCTCCTGTCATCTAACTACACACAGGTCTGCCGGCTGGCTCCTCAGGGCCTCCTTTCCCTCTCCTCCAAGGATGTTTGAAGGCCATGCTAAACTTCCATGTGTGCCTAACGCAACGTCAAGCCACGTAATTTATATTTATTTATATTTTTATACGATCTTTGTGTGGTCTAAAATTGAATACTAACGAAACCGCCGGGTATTCTGGGGGAACACCCTGCGGGGCTGACGCCCCGGCCATTAATCCCGGGAGCGCCATGTCGGCCCGCGTTCCCATGGCAACCGGACCATAGAGCGCGGCCTCCAGCCGGAAGGAGCGGACGCGCCCCTCGGCCCCTCCCCGGGGCCGCTCGGTGGTTCCTCTTCCGGGTCGCGGTCCGGCGCCATGGCGGCGCACCTGAAGAAGCGGGTGTATGAGGAGTTCACCAAGGTGGTCCAGGTGGGTCTGGCTTGCGTGGCCCCGAGCTCTGTCGTGCGGCAGAAGGTGCCGGCGGGTGAGGCGGAGCTGTGGGGAAACCCGCCGCCCGCCGGGCCTCGGTGGGGTATCCCTAGAGGGCCTGGGGAGGAGCAGCCGGGACGGGTCGGCCCTGGGCTTAGCTAGGCTGGAGCTGCCTGGAGAGGGGCTGCGGGAGGGGAAGGGTGCTCCTCTCAGAAGCGACCTGGCGAGGGCCGCTGCTGCTGCGGGGCAGGACGCGACTTCCCCCAGCCCGGGACTGGGCAAGGAACTGCAGCGAGTTTCTGGGCTGCTCCAGGCCTGTGAGCATAAGAGAGGTCGTGTTTGCCCTGGGTTGTTTGTCTGGTGTTGGAAGCAGCAGGATTTGTCCCAGGTTGGGGTGGAGAGAAGCCGTGTTTCCCGGGAATAGAGGCTACCTGGGCAGGAGCAGCCGCAGTGGTCTGAGCAAGCGTTCCTTCCTGAGAAGGGAGAGGCCAGTGACTGCCGTGGGATACGGGAGCTTCCTTAGGCTTGCCCGTGTTCAGCGTGGGAAGGAGCGGGTCAGGACTTGCTCTGTTTGCGAGCCGTGTCCCTCTGCCCACAGCAGCAGCACGAGGACCTGTCCACGAAGAAGCTGCGGCTCACGAAGCCCAGCAAGTCGGCGGCGCTCCATGTGGACCTGTGCAAAGCCACCTCGCCTGCAGATGCTCTGCAGTACCTGCTCCAATTTGCCAGGAAGCCCGTGGAAGTGGAGAGCGTGGAAGGGGTCGTCAGGATCCTGCTGGAGCATTATTACAAGGTGGTGAAGCTGGGCGCTAAGCCTGCTCGCTCATTCTGGTCTTCTTGTCTTGGTGTGGGATGTGGAACAGGAGGCACAGGCTTCTGTGTTGCTGACTCAGTTGCCAACCGGGCTGTTGGGTGCCCTGCATGGGAGAGTGAGTGACTGTAGCCCTTTGCCCAAGTGATTTCTGATTGTTGTCCTTAGTCCCTTTGCTGATGGTTTCAGGTGCCTGTGGCAAGGATGTGGCATTGTTATCTCTGTACATGGCCTGCATGGTTAGTTGTAAGTTAACTTGATAAAGAACAAAAGGCATGTCAAGTTTCCCAGGGAGCCCAGCTGTCCAGAGCTGTTTCAGCTTTATCTAAATCCTTACTGACTGATGTCACCTTCCCTTGTGTTTCATTGCCTCTGGCAGTGGAGAAACATTTTAGCTATTGCTTCTGCTCTGAAAAAAAGGCACTTTTAGAATCATAGGATGGCTTGGGTTGGAAAGGAACTTAAGGGTCATCCATTTCCAATCCCACTGCCGTGGGTTTAGGGACACCTTCCACTAGACCAGGTTCCTCAGAGCACCATCCAACCTGGCCTTGAACACTTCCAGGGATGGGGCAGCCGCAGCTTCTCTGGGCAACCTCTGCCAGTAGCTCACTATACTCACAGCAAAGAACTTCCTCCTAATAACTAATTTAAACTACTCTCTTTCAGTTTAAATCCACTCCTCCTTGTCCTGTCACTCCATGCCCCTGTGAAAAGTCTTTCTCCATCTTTCCTGTAGGCTCCCTTTAGGTACTGGAAGGCCACAATTAGATCACCTCTGAGCTGTCTCTTTTCCAGGCTGAACAATCCCAATTCTCTCAGCCTTTCTTTGTAGGAGAGGTGCTCTATCCCATGGATGATAAATAATGCTTCTGAAAAACTTTTCAACAAAAAAAAAATTGTAGCAGATTGACAAATAAATAACAGAAGTAGTATTTGCTTCGTAATACCCAGCTATTGACCCTTCACTTGACAGAGTAGAACCTCATTGCACCTGACAAAGCTGCTCTGTAGACTGAAATGTTTCTCATAAATGTCCTTCTGCTGCTTATTTATGTAATTATCACCTGTGACAACATTTGCTGTTGCTTAAATGAGAAGATGTATGCAGGTAATATATGCTGGGTTGAGTTTTTTTGTTGTTTGTTTTTATTTAACTTTGCTGGGTTGGGTTTTTGGGTTTTGTTTTTGTCTTTTTATTTTTCTGTCAGAATGATAGGATTCCTCCCCAACATTGAGAGAAACAGTGGTTTTCTGTAGCCCACAGACCATGCTGCTTAGCAGAGGTCAAGAAACCAGGAGTCTCAGTTCATTTCCTGAAATCCTCAAACTTGCAAAGATGTTAACATTATTGATGCTGAAAACCTAATTTATTTAAACTTTACATTTTTGAACAGTATGAAGTAATTTTGAGGAATTATGAGTGAAAGAATAATTTTAAAATGTACTGCTGAGTAAACATTCTGACAGGGTTAATTTTCTGAGGGGTGTGCTGAGGATGTATGGAGGAAGAAGTAGCCTGACAGTAGAATTCAGACCCTGGTGCTGAATTGTGTGTTGGTCCTGCCCGTGTGTAGCACTGTGTGTTCTTCAAACATGTAAAATGAATAAGGGTGTGTATTGTCTCCTTCCAGGAGAATGATGCCTCTGTAAGATTGAAGATTGCATCCTTGCTGGGCTTGTTGTCAAAGACTGCGGGATTTTCCCCAGACTGCATTATGGATGATGCCATCAACACACTTCAAAATGAGAGTAAGTTTCCCTTGTCGGGTAATGCTTGAGGTCAAGCCAGAATCATACTGTCAAAGCATTTGGGACAGTGGCAGGGCCTTACATCTGAGGTGTATGATTGGAAACTGCTGCTCAGAGTATTTATTTTCTGCTTTTCTGAATGATGTCAGACAGTAGCGTGTTCTGAGGAGAAGAAAAATGTTCCTCAGACCTGCCTGCTGTAGAACTTTGTCTAAAGGAGCACAAAGTTTGCTTTTGCACCTCTGTGTGAAAGCTGTTGCTTCTGAAATTCTCTGTTCTAAGGACAGTCTTGCTTAAAGTGGAGTCCTGTTTGGAGAGGAGGTTTTTTTCTACTATGCTGCAGGCCAGCTCATCAGGCTGTATCAACAGGAATGTAGCCAGCAGGTCAAGGAAGGGGATTATTCTCTTTTACTCAGCACTGGTTAGGCCATCTTTGGAATACTGTATCCAGTTTTGGGCTCTCCAGTGCCCGGTTAGTACTGGTAAGGTTGAACAAGTTCAGCAGAACCACTGAGGTTGTTGAGGACTGGAGTATGTGATGTACAAGGAATAGCTGAGGGAGCTGGCTTGTTCAGGCCTTGGAAGGGGAAGGTTTCAGGATGACCTTCCAGCCTGGATCAGTCTGTGATCCTGTAGCTGGTAGGAGCTCAGTAAAGTGGTGTGTAGCATTTCACTGTTTTGTTTTGCAGAGTCTCACCAAGTCCTCGCTCAGCTGCTGGACACCCTGTTAGTGATCGGCACAAAACTCCCTGAGAATCCATCTGTCAGGATGAGGCTGGTAGAGGTAGCCTGCAAGGTGAGGTGGCCTCCAAGAAAAACTGCCACAAGGAAAAAAGAAGGGTAGTCAGTATTTAAATTATTTTACCTTTTCTCAACCAGCTGTTAAAATAACTGCTTTTTTTAACTGCTGGGAAACTTAATGTGCTAAGTTGTTCCAAAGGGTTGAGAGACCAGTGAGAATCCAGTTACATCTGTTCTTCACTTTTGTTCCACAGCATCTGACAGATTCTTCTCATGGTGTAAGGAATAAGTGTCTTCAGTTAATTGGCTGTCTTGGACCAGTGGAAAAAGGTGTTGCGAAAGAAGTTGAAAGCCAGGCTGCCAAAGATGTCCAGAAGATAATAGGAGATCATTTTAATGACCAGGACCCTCGTGTTAGGACTGCAGCTATAAAAGCCATGGTAAGTGTTGCTGGTACAATGGAAGAAACAGTTTGGGGTTATGTAAGGAAGCTGGTGGGGGCTGCAAACTAATCCAAAGAGGTTTGGGTTAGAGATTATTTAATTTAACGTAGTAAAAGTCCATTTAGTGTGTCAAAGTTACCTGGAAAAATAACCTACATCTCAAAATGTGAGAGTAATGTGAGATCTCAAAGGGCATTTGAATGATTCATAATAACTTCTGTTTCAGCTATAGCTGAAGAAGCTTTTCAATTTGTTGACTCTTTTGAGTGTAAGTAGGTTCTTTCTTTTAGTGACAAATCTGTATTTCTTAGTATATCAGAACTACAATAAGCCACTGGTGCTCCAACATGCAATGGGTAGCTGCTTATGACAGGACACCTGTGTGTTAAGTCCAGAAATAATTCCATTTGTTTGTTTTAAAACAACATTTATGTGGCCACGTTCATTAGTGTTCTCTAACTGTTCATGAGGTTTACCATTGTTTTGTGAAGTTTTTAGCTTTGCAGAAATGCAAGCAAAGACCCTACATTTGAAAATGTTGCTTAATGCAAGTTGCCTGTGAGTGTATGGACACATGGAAGTTGCTCTGTTAACCTTAAAGCTTATAACAATAGCCCATCTAACGTGGTGGTCAGCAAGGGTATTCAAATTGATGATGTTAAACTCCAAGGAAGGAAGGAGGATGCATTTGAGGAGACCAGATTGGACTTGAATCTGTCTGGGGTCTCCCTCTGCTGGAGGTTGCACTTATCCTCCACAGAATCGTAGAATCATTTAGGTTAGAAAAGAGCACACTGCCAAGCCCTCCACTAAACCATGTCCCTAAGAGTCACATCTATATGTTTTTGAAATCCCTCCAGGGATGGTGACTCCACCACTGCCCTGGGCAGCCTCTTCCAGTGCTTGTCAACCATTTCTGTCAAGAAATATTCCCTGATATCCAATTTAAACCTCCAATTTTTGTCCATACCATTTTTTTAAAGAAATTTGCCTGACTTTTACAATGGCATTCAGCCAAGGCCATACCAAGATTTATGACCTTGAATTTATAATAATAGCACAGACAAAATTGTCTTTCTGTTGTTTGAAGCATGTAACATCCTGAATGAATGCAGGGTCACTAACTACTTTTAGGGTTCTTGAGTGTAGTTTCCCCTGCTACTGTGTTTATGGGTTTTTTTCCTTTAACTTTTCTTTTAACTTTGTGTTGTACTTTGAAGAAGTGGATATAGAGAAGAAAATGTTTCTTGATGACTGTATTCAACCAGATACTATCCCTTTGTTTGTAAGTGAGATTCATGATACTGCCTTATTCCAGAATTATTCCCATGTTTAGCAGGACACTTTGCTTTCTCTGGTTTGGTAAATGACAGGTTTACAAAGCATGAAAACTCATTGAGAATGCTACTTTTGGATCTGTGTTTCAGGAGTGGCAATAAATTAATTAATTTTGAGGATTCCTACATCTGTTTAGATTGTGGTTGAATATGGCTAAAACTAAACAGTTTTTTGAAGGTTGAGAAAGTGGACAGACAGTGCATTTACATAAATTGTATTTTCCTAATCAATCAAAGCATGAATGGTGCTGAAGTTAAAAAATTATACTGGGGTCAAGAATATTATTTAAAGTACTTAACGGTCAAGCTAATGCGATATTTTAATTATAGCACCAATCAAGAAATGCAAGCAGCTAAGTTTACTCAAAGCAGAGAAAAAAGTGGTGGAAATTTAGTCTGTGTCACTTAAACCTATAGTTATACTTTCTTGTGGCTTTTTTTTTTCTTGTAGCTGCAACTTCATGAAAGGGGATTAAAACTACAGCAGGCTATTTACAGTCAGGTAACACTTTGTATTACTTTGTGTTTGTTTTGTATTTGTTTGCTTGTCTTTGTTCTTAGGTCGTCTGGTGCTGTGCTTTGCGAGGAGGAGGGGACTGAGCAGAAGAGTATTTTGCACTTAGGTTGCCCATATTCCTTATCGTCTTATGACAATGGAAATAAAAGTGTATTTTTCATCCATTGTGCTTAAATGCACTAAAGCATGTATACATTGTTTATTGGGGAGATAATCATGGGAAGGGCAAGGCGTGATGTAATCATTACTGTCATCTGGCACTAATAGTCTTGAAGTCTTAAATAGTTTCGAAGTCTTAAACCCTTGTTCATTGAAGTGCACACATGAAGCCTGTAGTTATGTCAGGCTGTGCAGCTGCAGCCTGTATCAAATCAGTGCTATTACAGTCTCGTATTTCATCCTTCCTGCATAGTACAGGCAATTCTGGAGTTTTACAGCATGTGCCTGATTGACTTTATTAGGACTAGTCTGCCTGATCAAACTTGGAAATGCTAGGGGGTAGAAAGGAAGACTGGATTCATCCTGATTTTTGATCTGTCCTGACCGGTTTGTGGTAAGGATGCTGATTGCACTGTGGGAAGTGAATGACAGCTCAGGTGGAGATGTTTTAGGTGTATTGGACTGTGAATCTTTCAGGCCTGCAAGCTGCTGGCAGATGATTATGAGCAAGTGCGCAGTGCTGCAGTTCAGCTAATTTGGGTCCTCAGTCAACTCTACCCTGAAAGGTATGTAATGCATGCAGAGTACTCAAAGTATTGGCAAAGTAATCTTCCTAATCCTGACAGTTTTCTGCTAGTTAGTCTGGGGAGTAGCTGTTAGGAAACTGATGTGTACAAATTGCTGGCGGCTGATGCAGAGAAGTTTTGCTTCCTAGTATTTGTGGCACATCCATAGGAATTCAGGTTAGTTGTTTCTTACTTGATGCCATGCAGTATGGAATACAATCAGAAAACTGATTTGTGTTTCTCCATGTTAGCATTGTCCCGATTCCTTCTTCTAATGAAGAAATCCGCTTGGTTGATGATGCCTTTGGAAAAATTTGTCATATGGTTAGTGATGGTTCCTGGGTTGTTAGAGTGCAAGCTGCTAAGTTATTGGTAAGTTGCAATCTCTTCTTCTCTAGCTGAGAGTAGTTCTTAAGTTATTTTACTTAAGAAATGGGAGAGTGTTTAAAAACTGTGTTGTAAATTTCTACCAAAATTCTGGAGATGAAAGAAAGTAGAGGTTGAAGAACCCCAAAAGTTTCTCAGCTGAACTATGCAGTGATTCTTTCATTTAGAGTAGATGGTTGAGTATCCAAGAAAAAAACCCTTATCATAATTCCCTGCCCCTGCTTCTCCAGGACAGGACATGTAAACCGACTGAACTCAAGAAAAACCATATTAAGAACAGTGGGAAAAGATGATGTTTTGGCTGCTTTAAATACACTTCTTCAGACTATGACATATAGTAGTGTCAGGCATTGCATAAAGATGTTGGAATGAGTGGATAAGGTTGGATGCCGTGTTGGGATAAGACCGGCAATTATACGCTTGTATTTAGAATAATTCGGTTTCTTTGTTTTGTTTTTCTTTAGGGCTCTATGCAACAAGTTAGCTCCCATTTCTTAGAGCAGACCCTTGACAAGAAGCTCATGTCAGATCTGAGGGTATGTAAATGCTTGGGTTTGTTTTACTGTGGGTAGGTACTAAAATCACACGAGATATGTTAATGTTGAGCGTGTTTGTTTACCTTGTCCTTGCCTCAGGGCTGCTCAGAGTTAATTGATGATGACAAGTTTTCTTTTAGATCAAAGTCAAGGAAGCAATTGCTGGTTTTAGATTTCATTTGCAGAGCATGTAATAAACAGCTCTAGGCTATTCAGGTTTTGCAGCAGCTGAGAGGGGAACATTTGTGGTGTTCTGATAGTCTTTTGGCTGAAATAATTTATTGTGTACAGAAGGATTGCATCCTAATTTTAGGAGCAAGTTTATGGAAACATCCGGCAAGATCTGACCACTGGACATTGACATTTCAAGAGACATGAGTAGCTAAAGGCTACTGAGCCCTATAAGCAAATTTTTGTAGTAAAATTCCTTCCTTAAGCAACATGCTCGAGGTTATTCTGTTCAGTATTTCTGTCTGCAAAAGAATGGTGAAGCTAGAGCTGCTAGTTTTTGTGGGCTGCTTTGTAAAGACTTAAAAAGTACTGCACAGCTTTAGGGTGTAGGGGGAAGGAGATGAACTAACAAGCATGCTAAATAAATATCCCATTTTACACATTGGTGAACTCTGGATGGTTTTGAAAGTCATTAAAATATTTAATTGCAGTTTAACAAGTTGAATTTCAAAGTGATAGCATTCTTGCAGATCAGTTATTGGGTTCTTAACTAGATGAGCCTTTGTCCTGACCCAGTTTGGCTGTTTTTACAACGGATGTCTAAGAATATGTTAATTAAAATATTTTCATTATTATCCTTTTCCAACATGAAAAGTACAAACAGTTACTGACAGAAATAGCTGTAGAAGAGAAAAGTACTGTTTGCTTTTCTTAGCATTTGTGTGTCTGTCAATGTCTAAGCCTCCAGCTTCATCTATATTCAGATCCAAGAAAGGCATTTACTATTTTGTTTGGTCAGTTTTTGAAGTTTAACTGAAAAACTTGTTTGGACAGAGGAAGCGCACTGCGCATGAACGAGCCAAGGAACTCTACAGCTCTGGGGAGTTTTCAAGTGGCAGAAAGTGGGGAGATGATGCTCCCAAAGAAGAAATCGATACTGGTGCTGTGAACTTGATTGAATCAGGAGCTTGTGGGGCTTTTGTTCATGGCCTGGAAGATGAGATGTATGGTAAGTGTTAACTTACTAAGGAGGATGTGTTCTGGCTAATAAGCTTTGGGTTTTAGTGGGGAGGTTTTGATCACAACAGATCACTTGGCCACTGTGTCTGGGTTTTTTTAGCAAATTATGGGCTTTGGGATGGTGGGGGTTTATTCCATCATGATCTCTGATACGGCAGTTGTTTCAAAGATACTATAGTGTTGCACAGAATTTTGGATAGAAATGTTCAATTGAGTAGCCAAATAGCTTCCTCTAAATGGTAAGAGTTTAGTAACATATATTGTAATAAGTGGTTGCTTCTGCTATGCAGAAACCCACTGAGATTATTTTTTTGTTAACAGTTGCATGAGGCTCTAAATTGACAGTGTTAGTTCCTGCTCTTTGAAATTGGTGTTTTCTTAGCAGGAAGGAAAATCATAGAATCATTCAGGTTGGAAAAGACCTCTAAGATCAAGTTCAACTGTGAACCCAGCACTGCCAAGTCCACCACTAAGCCATGTCTCTAAGTTCCATATTCACATGATTTTTGAATGCTTCCAAGGCTGGTCATTTGACCACTTCCCTGGGAAGCCTGTTCTAATCCTTGGCAACCCTAATGTTTTCCCCAATACCCAATCTAAACCTCCCCTAGCACAATGTGAGGCTGTTTCCTCTCGTCCTGTTGATTGCTACCTGGAAGAAGAGACTGACCCCCACTTTGTTATGACCTCCTTTCAGGCAGTTGTAGAGAGCAAGAAGGTCCCCCAAACCTCCTTTTTTACATCTTCCNCTAACTTGGTGTCATTGGCAAACTTACTGAGCATGTACTCAATCCCCTTGTCTAAATCATTGATAAATATGTTAAACAGGACTGGCCCCAATAGTGAGCCTTATAAATAGATGAATTGTTTAAAATATGGCACTTCAAGGAACTTGTGCCCATGGAGTCCAATAATCATTTATTTTGTAAACATCACAGTTTCCATACTAATAAAGGTTAGAACTACTCAAGACAAACCCACATATTTTTCAAAATAGTTCAGAATCTGACAACTGCAACAAACAGAAGTTTTCTTCTTCTAATTTCCGACCCAATTTTATCCATAGCAAATTTATACCCATTTGTTCTTAGCCAGTGATAGGTTTCAGATTAAACAGTTGTTTCTTCACTTGGGGACGGTCTTCTGTAATGAACTAATAGACAGGTTTCATTTTGTAAGGGGTTGAACAGGCTAGGCTTCTTTTAGTCTCTACTGCTACAAAAGTTTTCCTCTTGGCTCACTAGAATGCATTATAGAAAACCAGTGGCTGTATCCCTATGCTTCCAGGTTCTTGAATTTCAGGTTAGGTCTTGCTTACATTTTTATCCATGTTATTGATGACTTTTTTTTAAATAGAAATATATATGTCCTGAGCTCACATTTATCTGTTCCATAGTGCTGTTATTGATCTCTTGTGGTCTTTCCATGATGGACTTGAAGGCCAGAGTTTTTCCAGCAGATTCTATCTGTTCTTTTAAAGAGAATTAGTTGTGGGTGTCAAATTGGAACATAGACGTTCTTGAGCTCATAGATTTGGCTGTAGCATTGACCATGCTGATGGCCTGTGTGCCACCCTTCACAGCTCAGGTTTTCCACAGATTAAAGTTTATATTTCTTAAGGCTGTCAAGAGCTGCTGGTATTTGCATAGAACTGTGAAAATTTCAAGATCTGAATGCTATTCCTGAATTTGCCCTTAATGTTCCTGGAAAGATGAGATTAAATTAGATAATACAAAACCACTATAACAAAAATACTGTGTTGTAAAAGTTGGTTTATTGTTCCATGACTCCTGCAAATAAAAGCATGTTTTCCTAATTGCTAAACTCTCCCTGAAGCTTGAAAGTGCCCCCTTGTTTTTTTCCTGACTCAACAGGAAAACTTTTTTCACTGGTTTGGTCCATTGACCTGTGAAATGTTCTCCAGTTTCTTATGCTGTAGGTCTTGTAGAAGTATGGTGCTATTGAGGAATGTGGATAAAACTGGACAGATATGGACTATACACAGGTCTTTGAATAATGTAGATGTCTCCCTTCACTGCAGTGTTTTTAAATACTGCTGAACTCTGCTTGACTTGCAGCACTGCTTCATTTCTTGAATTCCATGTTGTAAGTTAAATCTGAATTAGTGTGTCAGCTTATGAGAGCAATATTGGCAAAATGTTTCTCATAGTACCTTGGTCTTAATGACCATGGAGACTCGTAATTGTGGCAAAAGCTTGATTCCTGAGTAAGCAGGGGTCTTGCTGTGTGTGAATTTTTTTACTTGATCAGTCACGAGGGGTCAAACATGTTCTTTAAGAACAGGAGGCCTAAAAGCTATACATGAGTTTTAAGTACATGTGTTCAAGATGAGCTGACTTGAATGAAAAATAGAATTATGTTTAAAACAACAGTGTTCGTAAGACATCAGATTAATTGTAATTTCAATGATCCTGCACATGAGTGTTATGGAAGCTAAGGAGGACAGCTGTAGAGAAGATAATCTCATACCCGCTTAAGCTTGTTGTATTTGGGTATTCTTCAAATTCCTGCAATGTTTTACAGTGTAAATATACCCTGGGTGCTTTCTGATGCTTTTTTTACTTAAATTGGAGTAATTTTTATGTTCAGGTGGAACCTTTTTCAGTTCTTTTGAGGAATCTGAAGTCCTGAACCAGAGAAATTTCATTCTGTTTATTCTGAATGTTGATTCTCTGGGGCTTTTCAGCAATTCATAAAGTGCTACATAGCAAGTTAAAAATGCAGTGAAAGCTCCAAGCAATTAAAATGTCGTGAAGAATAAAACATCCAGGGTTTAATTAACTAAATTAATTTGCTGCGAGGGTTAATGCTACAATTGCAAAACACACTGTGAAATACGTCATATTTATTGCTGGGTTGGAGACCTGTTTTTCACCAGCCAGGTCCCTCTTGCAGATGCTTACAACAGCAACATGGCTGTATTAGAGGTGAGAAGATTTGAAGACTTGCCCATGTGAAGGTCCCCAGTGACATGGGTCCCTGCTTTGGCCCCATTGTCCTCAGCATTTCTTTAGCATCTCCTGTCCTCAGCCCAGTCCTTGAATAATACAAGACATGGCCTTGGGTGTATGTCCTTTTCAACAGGAGAGTTTTAATTAATTTACAATTAATCCCCTCCTTCTCTTTCAATAGAAGTTCGAATTGCTGCAGTTGAAGCCCTCTGTATGTTGGCTCAGTCCTCACCTTCTTTTGCGGAAAAGTGCCTGGATTTTCTGGTTGACATGTTTAATGATGAAATTGAGGAGGTGAGATTGCAGTCAATACACACAATGAGAAAAATTTCCAACAATATCACGCTGCGGGAAGACCAACTGGATACTGTGTTAGCAGTCTTGGAGGTAAGAAATTCTTGAGGAGGGAAAAAATTGCGTTCTTGCTTGCTTCAGGCTGCTTTTGCCCTTCTTGGAAGGCCCCCAGCAGCTCCTAATATCTAGTAGCTTGTAAACCCCAGGACAGCAGAATACTTGTGAATTAGATAATTTTTAGATAAAAACTCTTCCCTTGATTACTGTGCTGCTGCCTCACATGTTTCCTTCAATCTTATGTTGTGGTCCAGCACTCTGTACCACTTCATGTTGAATGAAACTTCAGTTTCTTTCTGTTTCCTTTGCTCAGCTGCTTTGGCTACACCTTTGCTTACCAAGCAGAGCTGGGACACGGGCCTGAGGTCTCTCTTCTGGCTGTTTCAGAGAGTTTATTAGCATGATCTCTAGTATAATTTTGGGTTTTCCCAACCAGCATCCTCCCAGTTGGTGCTCAGCCAGGATTCGGGGAACAACGTGAGTCAGCTGCTGTTCCTGGTTGATGAGGTTGGTTCAGGAAGAGGAAGAGATTTTGACTGTATGAATGGTACTGTGTCAAACCGCTTCCCCTCAGGCCTGATTTATATGCTCAGCTGTACCCTCTGAGACATGTTTTCTAGAATCTGCTGTATGTGGTAGGCAAGTTTCTGCTCCTTTTGGGAAGTGTCCCAGTCTTGGACAGTGCTGCACATCCACTGTTTGTCTCTTCACCTGCTGTTTGCCTCACCCAGGGCAGCAATGGTTTCTTTCAGTTGTGCCCCAGGAAGAAGTTGACTCACTAAATATATTTTACCATTCTATAAGAAATGCAGTGGAATATGATCTGATTCTGCAAATTCAGCAGTGACCTTTAGGTGCCTCACATTTTTATGTTGCTATTTAAATTTTTTTAAGCTGGGGACGTGTGCATCAAGTTATAAAAATGTCCTCTAGGTTGGGTTCTTCTGTGCTGACTTATCGTGTATGATAAATCCTACGTGTATTGTGGTTTATATTATAATTTTTATCAGGTATTAGGATAGCTCAGGCCAAAAGAATTATTAACATTTTAATGGATTTGTCTGATTCTGAAAGATGCTTGCTTACTTTCTGTGAAATCCATCTTTTAGTACCAAAGTAATGGTATGGAAAATAGTATTAACTTTGGTGCCTGAATTTGTTCCAATAGTGTAAATATGGAACAGTTTGGTGCAGGGATAACTTCTATTTTCACTCCATCGATTTGACTTTATCTGAAAAACTCTACCAGGAGCTCCTTTTATTTCTGACCAGACTTTTTTTTTTATTTTGCTTTCCCTGTTATCCTTGATGTCAGTTTCTTGAGTTGTGCTCATCTCTGTCCTTTTGTGGTTTTCTGCCTCATTTGTCTCTGTACTTCCCTTCCCATGGGCTGTATTAGTGGTCTGGAGTATTTTATGTTTGTGGTCATTTAATTACAGTCCCTGGAGTTTGTCTTCTCTTTGGTCATGGTCTGTCTTTGACCACCAAAACAAGGAGAGGCTGAGCAGCCCTGCTGTACTTTCCTGCTTTGGTCATTTGTGTGTGTTGGCTGTTGTTTAAGAGCCTCTACAGGAGGATTGCTCTTTCTTATTTTGTGTAAGACAGTGATGAATGAGCTGTTGATACATAGCAAATTATAATTTAAAAAAATAAAATCCACCATTGAAAAACACCCAGTTCTTGTATCTTATTCAATTTTCACATTGTGTCCAGCAGTGCCATGCACATGGTAATAGCAAGGAAGTATAATGCATGGATATGGAACGTCAAGGTGGTTTTTGGCAGAAGGAATGTATTTAATTAAGGTGGAGTTGAGCCATGGCACTACTAAAAATATTGTAGTCTGTCCAGCCATTGACATGTCCTCAACACTTCCTCACACCCTCTGGAAGCTGGTGACCAGGCTTTGGAATTGAGCTCCCTGTGTTCAATGATTAAAGGCTTCTCTGAAGACGATAAAACAGTCTTTGGTGATTGGCTGAACACCTTTCTTTTCTATTACTGCCTGTTCCTGAGGGTACAACATCACCCAAACCAAGTAGCGATTTTTGCTCTGCTTGAGAAGGTCAGCACTAAAACAGTTCCCGTTAATTCCAGTAAATGAAGCATGTGGGGGAATGAGACCAGAGGACCCTGCAGCTCTTGCCTGGTCTGTCACTTCTTCTGTAGCTCTGGTAACTAGAAACATGGCTAACCCAGCCAAGGAACAGAAACTGCCACCTTTAAAGTAAATATGTATGCAGGCACATCTTTCATCACTCAACAGTGTCTGGGTTGGGTTTTTATTGTAGGATTCTTCAAGGGACATTCGAGAAGCACTTCATGAACTGTTGTGTTGCACCAATGTTTCAACTAAAGAAGGCATCCATCTTGCACTGGTGGAGCTGCTGAAAAACCTGACCAAGTATCCCACAGACAGAGAATCCATCTGGAAGTGAGTGTGTTCAGTGTCCCCATGTGTGTACTTAATTTCCTATTCTTTTTAGTAAGTGAGGTGCTAGGAGATAACAGAGCTTGCTGAGGAGGTAACGGGTACTGCAGGTGTAGATTCCTGATTTATTCTATAAATGTGTGCATATTCATGGTGGGTGTGGAAACTGTTGTTCTTGCTTGTTGTCCTGGGAATCCAGTAGTGCTGACCACTCCTAGAAATATCCCTCTTATTATAAGCACTCAAAGCATTCCTAGAAAAGATTAATTCGATGTTCAGTTTAAAAGCTTGTCTCTTCTCTGCAGCTGTTGTTCGCTTACTCGACACTGTGTTAAGTTGTACTATTTAACAGCAGTTGAGTTTAGCAGTTGTGATGAGTGGATTGACCTTGTGGCATTGTGCTGTTGCACAGAATTTTTCTGTCTAAGCCAAAAGAAGAATGTTTTTGTGGGATTTTTTTAGTGTGTAATGGAAGTAACAAAGGGAGTGATGCTCCACCACACATGGTTTGAGGTGAAGTTCTTGGGTATTATCAGAAATTCTTATTTTAGCCTGCTTTAACTTCCAGTGTACTTTTACAGTTTATGGAGTTAGGGGGTTTTTACCTCCTCACTCCCCTATTTCTGAAGAAAAAAATACACTCATCCATTAGCATTTAGTATAAAAGGTTTTCCTAGGTTGTAAACTCCAGCTGTTAAACATTTTGTGGGCACTTTAAANGTTTCAACCTGTAGTAGACAAACAATAGCTGCTCCTGAATCCCTTTGCACTAGTTCTGTTACTCAGCAAGTGATGGAATAACTGTTAGCTGGAATCATCGTCATAAATACCAATAGACTATAATTTTTCTTATGTTGTGATGAATAATCAAGCAATTTGTCAAGGTTTAGGCTTTGCAGATGAGTCCTTTGATGTGAAAACATTTGTGTAGTTTGCACTAACTTTGAAGATGCTTTAGCTTTTAAATAAGGAGAGTGCTTTTTCATGTCTGTTTTCTTTTTAAGTAAAACTTCTGCTATCCTTACTGTTGTGCAGTGTG